>JAQFYB010006354.1:0-12363 GCA_034694085.1 Pogonognathellus longicornis | reverse complement strand
TGCAGTTCACTTACGGTCAAGTTGAAGGAACTGATAAGGTGTTATCGTATGCATATTCTGGCGATATGGAGATATACAGGCCGAGTTAAACAGTTCAGAGAAATCTAAGGCTCTATTAAATTTTATTTTTAAGCCCCCATTACTAGGGCTGATTACATTCTTTTAGGGCCCCATTAAAATTAAGTCGTTTTTAATGTTTACGACTTACAACGATCATTCATTCATAATAAATGCAATAATTATTTATTTTGTCTTGTGCTGTTGTTTGTTCAAGAAGAACTCCCCATAAAATTGTTTCTTTAGTTATTGGCGTTGTCTTAATAATTATTCATCAACCTTTGGCTAAGTTGAAGTTAGCCAGTGGATTTTGGATAATAAAGGAGTGCTTGTGCACGAAGCAAAAAAGCTGAAGTATTTTTACCACTCAACCCTTTTTGGTTCCTACTTCCTTGTTCCTAGCCAAGTTTTGCCTGATTTTTATGATTTCATGACTCTTCTAAAATATTTAATGGGGAGTCGGGACTAAAAACTTTTTACAAATCTAAAATTCTTTTATTTGCACTTATTTCTGATCATCACGATGTTGTTATATAAATTGTATATATTGATTTTCTATTATAATTTTGAAGATATAACATGACATATTTTATATGGCATATTTCTATATGGCTTGTAACATAATTGTTAAGGATGAGTTCTGGATTATACAAAATGGCCGCCAAAAAAGCACTAATAAATCAAATAACTTTCAGTTAGTAACTTTTTTGAAAAAGTAATAATAGATTCTTGTGTAGTTGATTTTTATCTTCAATAATGTACTTTCAAATTAAAACATATAAAATATGGAAGCCTTAAGCATTTAAAATTTTGAAAAGCCTATTTTTCATTTTTTTAAAGCTATTTCTGATTTATTAGTACTTATTTGGCCACCATTTTGTATAATCCCTTTCCTAAACTCCACAAACACACCAAACCAAACCAGATCTTAGGTACATTATTAATTAATTTAATAATTCTCTGTTAACAGACTTATTGTGCCTGGAGTGTGATTTACCCAACTCTGAAATGGGAAGATAAAGTGGAGGCTTCTGAAGAGCTGAAAAAAGAAATCGTTGAAGCCCAACAAGAATTAACCAAACTAGGACTTAAATTGGATTAAAGCGGAAGTGAAGGGTGAAGATGACAATACAGGACTGAAGAATGTGTGGGGGTGACAAAATTATGTGATGACTGTTGGTGCGGTTCTTCCCGTTATTTCTTTCAGCTGACTCAACTGCTCGGCAGTTTTCTTCAGGTCCGACAGCTCTTTCTACAACATTCAAATATTTCATTTTAGATTTAAATTGTGTTATAAACTTAGTAATCAGGAGACTGTTTCAATAATTATAACTATATTATTATAGCTCCGTCACTCATTAAGTAATAATCAAAATGTAGAAATTGAATATTTTGTTATGTATCGAATATAAATATTATTATTGAATTTACAATGACTACATTATAAACGGTCTTTCTCGAGAACTGTAATGTACTGGCTAATGGTTATTCTTATACTTATGTTGGACAATTTCTCCATTCCTAAAATTATTGCTTATTTATTTGTGGATTCTGGGACTTCTCCATTGCTAAATATCTACTAACAATAAGTAAAAGTTAATAGTTAGAGATTAATTTATCCGGGCGACCGCATTAATTTTGATGTATACGGCATCATTGATAATAATAATAGGAGTAGTATATTATGAACTAAACGTACAAAAGGCAAAAATATTATTCTGCGATAATAAATTTACATGTGTGGATACGATAAATATTTGTGTAGTCGAATCCAGTAAAGTGTATTAAAGTTGTAAATATTAAGAATTTAAAAAACTGTTTCTGCTAATAAAAATCATAAAATGTTAATTCATAACTCCAGAGAAATATTACGATACATGTCAGCAGTTAAATTATAAACTGGGTAAAAGTTTGGAATGAAGATGAATTCCAACAAAGCGTCAAGGATATAATAGTATTTTTATTTGAATGCCTTACGTCGACATTCGAACTTCCTGACATGTCCCCAATTTTTTCCAAGTAAATTCTGACTGTAGCCCCTGAGCTGCCGGTTCCACTGAGTCGGAAAACAATCCTGGAGGAATCTTGGAAAAAAACACGAAGTCCCTGCTTTTTGGCAACAGAACCATCGACAATGTCAACGTATTCGTAATTGTCTGTTTTCACAATCCCGTATGTCTTCAGTTCTTCCGGGTTTTGTAATTTTTCCTCCAACTTTTGCATCATGGTGTTAGCCGGAGCTGTGTCAATATTTTCGTAGTCCAACCGCTGAAAATAATTTCGACCGTATGTAGCCCAATGAGATTTCAGTAGTTCTTCCACAGTTGTTTTTTTGTGTGACAAAATTGACAAGAAAGCAAGCGAAGCCCAAATTCCATCCTTTTCCCGGATGTGGTCGGAACCCAGTCTAAAAAATGTTATATTTCATGTCAACTGCTTTTTATTTAGGATATTTTGAAAATGTAAACATACCCAAAGCTTTCTTCCCCGCAGAGCGACAATTTTCCAGCGTCCATTAAATTTCCAAAATATTTCCACCCTGTTGGCACTTCATAAACGTTGAGCCCTAATTTTTCTCCAACTCTGCAGTCAAAACCAATCTTATATTTCTATCGCTTTTATTTGCTTATTAAATTCATTTTGTGCAGAAATAATGTGACACACCTTTCGATTGCCATTGACGTTGGCATTGAGCGGGCTACTCCTTTCAAACCCTCCTTGAAGTATTTAATTGCCTCGGAATTTGCCGCAATGACTGCAAGAGCGTCAGACGGCGTGACGAAGAATCCTCCTTGCCCAAGTAACATGTTACGGTCGCCGTCTCCATCGTAAGCAGCTCCGAATTGATATTTAGAATTATTGACCAGCTCGTCAACTAATTCCTTTGCATATGTTAAATTTGGATCGGGGTGAAGTCCTCCAAAGTCGGGCAGAGGAACACAATTCACAACTGATGATGCTGGTGTCTTAAGCTCTTCCACAAATATTCTGCGTGCGTATGGTCCCGTGACTATTGTTTATAAATCAATTAAAATTACTCTGGAAAATGGCAAATTCATTAAAAATGCCACCTGCTAAACTGCAGCATGCAAGTATGTATGAAATCAGCACAGATAAGATATTTTTTGTGTTATTTAGAAAGTTTTAATTTTTTTTGTTTTAGAGTCCAAACCTCCGTTAAGACAATTAACAAGAATGGGAAAATCCTGAAGGAAGTTGCGCAAATCATCAAAGTCAAAAATGTCCTTCATTAAGTCTAAATAGTCTTCAACAGAATCGATGACTTCGACAGTGAACTCTTGCCCTTCAACCTAAAATGATTGACGAAAAATAATTATTATTACTGCACTGTCAAGTCAAAACTATCACATGAATTATTCCGTTTCCTAAATTATTGTCAAGAAATTGTTAAACATTAACTAACGGTGAAAGTATTGACACGAACAACATCAAGGTCAACAGATATTCCTGAACAAGTGCTAATTTCCTGTAACATACTGGAGATTTTGAAAATGTTTTCAGTGACTGCATCAGGAGCTGGTCCTCCGTTGGAAATATTATATTTAATTCCGAAGTCATATTCGGGACCTCCGGGATTATGAGAAGCTGTTAGTACTATTCCTCCTAAAGCCGCTTTTTTGCGGATCAAATGAGACACCGCGGGCGTGGAAAGGATTCCGTTTCTTCCAATCGTCAATTTTTTCACCTATAACAAAAAAAACTCTTTAACAAAACGATACACTTCAAGTGTACAAGTAATTGTGCAATTGTGCTAACTACAAATTAATGTACTTCCTGGTTTATATAAGTCAAGCTGATTGAGGGTGAAAAAGTGAAAATGCATATTGAAACCTGATGGGCAGCAGCGATGCTGATGATGATGGCCACAGCCTTATCGCTGTAATATCGACCGTCTCCGCCAACGATGAGATGAGACCTTTTGACTTTCTCGCCCTGTGCCAGAAGAATTGCTTCGATGAAATTCTCTGTATAGTTGTCTTCATTTTCAAAAACTTTCGTTGGCTTTCTCAACCCTGACGTTCCAGGTTTTTGGTCTGTGTACGCAATAGTCTTGACTTTCTCAATCACCGGCATTTTTATATAGACTTTCAAAACAACAATTCCGAATTACAGAGTAGACTGGGCGTTTGGATGGGATGGGAGACCGATGGGACTCGAGTGAAGTGTTGTGAATTGAATGTTGCGTTGATCGAATTATATATTTAATGTGGAATGGTATACAAATACAAATACTTACTACAATGCAAAAACTCAAGTCGCACTGACACGAAGTAAGGATGAAATCACGTGGATAGAAGGCATAGAGCTTACATTACCAGTACAAGAAGAAAAGTCAGGTTAGTCAGCTTTCAGTTTATAATAAGTTGATAAGCTCTGCTGCAGATCTTATAATTATACACCGCCGTATATGATATTATGTGTGAGTTGTAATGGCAATGTGATCATGCGAGATTCTAAAAGTAATAAATGTTATTTTAACAACTTCAAGGTCAACTTGTTAACAAACCAAGCGTGCTGACTGCTGATGTGAGTAGGAAAATAATATTATTGTGCTGATTGCTTATGTAATGCTCTCTTGGATATTATGCCAATGCCAACTACATTACATGTGCGACAAAATCATTCTGTTGTATAATCCCAATCCCTCACTTCTATCCAGCCAGCCACACAACTCCATCACAGATTAAAATTAAAAACATGGAGATATGAAGAGAGGGATTATCGCAAATATACAGGGCGAATTAACCTTGGCTTATTAAATAGGATACTTTTTATTGCAGCTGACACAAAGAGGAACATTGACGCATATTTTAATTCATGATCTATAAGTTTAAATCAGTATAAAAATACCTGCACATTTTGTTTTATATTTGCTTCGTAATGTTATTACTTGTGTTGCAGATTTTGTTTTTGTACAACCAAAAATACACTCAGAGTCAGAATATAACTTGAAGTTAGATTTTTGGACTTGGATTATATGATGCTTGCTTTTATTTGATTATATTTTACATGATAATACGTTACGATAATGAGCTTATATTAGCTTACTATAAACTACTGGTTAACTTAATTACACATTACACACATCACTTCACTGGTGTACATGTGTATTACGAATACGATGATATAATAGTTCTTTAGAGAATATTATAATAATGTAGTTGTATCTAAGTTAATTAATTAATTAGAAATTAAAAACTGTTTTTGTACATGAATATATAATGAATATGTAGATGTCACCTAACTAAGAGGTATGGTATATATATTTGTATAATATATATCTGTATTCTGTAGGTTAGCTGGTAGGTTTAGTTATGGTAGTTTAGTTGGTAATATGCTGTTAGAAATGATTTAAATAGTTCTTCGTTTACATTTACAATATAATAGGCAAAAAATATTTTCATTTCCATCATTTTTTAAAAATTTTGGCATGAATCTGCTGGAACTCATTATTCGTCTCGTTAATGGAATTTTTCTTGTTGTTTTCGCTTGGGTTTTGCTCTTGCTGATCATTATTTGTATTATGAAACATAATTTTCTTGACAGTCGTTTCAATTTCGGACGGATTAGAAATTTCTTTTTTGCTCATCTTCTTCTTCTCTAGGGCTCTTTGCAATTCAGATTTCTGATTTAATACTTCCTTCCCACTAGTCAAAATACATTCAAATTATAATTAACTCTCTATTTGTGCTTTATAACAAAAATCCAACTCATTTACTGAATGTTTATAAAAATAATTCCCAGTGAAACGTAATAAAAGTTTAGTTAAACTGTGTTCGTTCAGATTGTATTCTTAAATTAACTTAAAACAATGAGCACAGAAAACAAAGTTGAATTCGAAAGTCTTGTGAGACGAAATGTTGGCTGTGGCATAACTATAAATGAGTAACTAACAATTTGTAAATATAAAAATTAGAGCACGTGCGCGCACACCTCCTAAGGTTCTATAGTGTCCTAATGCTGTATAATAATCACAAACGGTCCTTCCTAAGTTAACAATAGTCTAAATATCATTATTAATAATGGGCTGAAATAATTGAAATGTTTGAATATTTTGTAATGTTTTGACAGGCCTTACATTTTCTGGTTGAATAAAAGTTCTCTGTGAAGATTCTGTCTGGCTATGGATTCTTTGACAGGATTGACCAATTTTTTGGGCTTAATCTCATCCGGAGGAGGCACAGAAGTTTCCCATCGTTGATTCTCCATTGTTTACAAAAATACTGTTCATGTAAATTGTAGATTGTGGGTGTAGTGTGTAATATTTTAAAAATATGAATTGGAATGTTGCGATGTGTTATTTTATGATGTTGATTGTTGATGGCTTTGATGATGATATGGTTTTTGTTTTGCAGTTTGTCTGCCAGAGCCAGTTGCCAGTGGGGGAGTCCTCTTCGTATTTGTTGTGTTGTGGGGAAGAATACTTAGAAAAATACAACAACTAATTGGGTTACCTATTTCAGTCAACTGTAAAATTAGCTATTACAGACGATATATACATATTGTTACTTTTGTTAGTCTTTACTTTACTCGGCAGACTCTGCACTTATATGAGTTACTGAAGCCTGGCCTAACACACCACTCGCACTCTACTACTATGCACTACAATAACTACAATTACTGCTGGCTCCTATTCCCTAGCTCACTATCAATACCTGCGAAAATACAACTATGATGCTCCTATACAACAACAAAAATATTGGTATGTGTATCTGTCTCTATTGTGCATTATAATAATAATCATCTACGTAATACTAATGTTAATAATACTCTCCTGTCTGATGTAGACAGAGGTACTTTAGCACTTTAGCCACACTTTTACACAGACAGACACTGCTTACTGCTTTTGGAGGAGGGAAATAACTGACTAATAACAAAATACCTAGGACTAGTACTAATACTAATCTCACTCACATACTAACTGACTCACTACGAACGAACAACTAACATTACAACTGCATGCAGGAGTACACACACAGACAGGTAAACGTGAAATTTTTTTCTGTGGTTCTTGGCAAACAGGTAAACTAATTAGGTGGGGGAAACAGTCGCGTAACAACTACCGGAGGGCAGACAGTCTCAAATGCCCCAGTGCAAGGATGGCAATGAAATGACTCTCATCAATTCATCATGTTAGTCCTACTGGTTTATTTTATTACCTAATGTATCGAAGTATGAGATCACATCTACCAGCTCATTACTAGAAAATGAAAATCTATTTAAATATAAAAAATACGTGGCCATTCGAATCGATTGTACTCCCTCTCTATATTCAATCCCACATGTGGTGTATTTTATACACCTTTTATAAGATCGTCGTTGACGCATCTAACATCTATAAAGCTGCCATATTCCTGGTTTTTTCCATTTGCATAAAAAGTGGGCAATTTGATGTTTACGGTGGTTTAGGATTTAATTTTAATACGTTTGCAATTTTTTTTCTTGGAAAACTAGCTTCCTAGCCTATGGTTCGCCAAGCATCAAATGCTTGGCGAACCTACCACATCCGAATCATCAAAGATCAATTGAATTCAATTGTCAAACTTAACAAAAAATAGTGAAATTTTGAAAAAGTCCGTAAAAATTCAAATCCTCGCCGATTTCGGCGAAGGTCAATTTTGGATGTTCAAGAATCCAATATCGTCCATGTTATTCACAAAGTCGTTATCAGAACTGTCACACTAATGCACAAAATCGTTATCAGCTTTATTAAGGGTTGACTTTTTACATATAAAATTAGTAGCAAATCCCAACCGCCAAAAAGTCTCATAACGATTTTGTGCATTAGTGTGACACTTTGTGTGACATTAGTGCTCTGATAACGACTTTGTGAATAACATGGACGATATGTGGTAATAATTATAGGGTGTAGGTGCAACCATTTCCAAACACGCGTACAGCTATAGTTTCGTTTTCGTCACGTCATGTTTGCTCACAAAAAAAGTAAATGTATACACGTCAGGGGAATTCCCGTTAAGAATTACAATATTTGAGCAGATTTCGATTGGTGTGAAGATTTTCTTGATGTTACGTTCCTGGAACGGTGTATGTATACTATGAATTCTATATAAGGCATTAAAATGTGGTTGTATTTTGTATTTGTATGGTTTTATATGTTTTATAGATTTTGTCGGGGACGTGGATTGGTTAGTGTTAAGGACTACAGAGAGCGTTGTTTTATTTACTTTTTTATCTATCTGTCAATAATACACGGGAGACAAGAAGAGCAAGTTTCATTACGACGAGAACAACAAGACTGAACTGACTCGACGACTGAATCACCACCACACACGGACACACACACAAAACACACAATACACTACGCTTTAACACTCAATTCACTACTCCTTTTCTACTTTTTATGCAACAAATACTTATAATATAATAATTCTATTTTCACTTTCATAACGTGAGAGAATTTTACTCTTTTTACTGTTATTATGTCTGTCTGTAGGAATTCACACGTTTTCTGTACAGAAGACGACTTTAGACGAGTAGTCTCGTTAAAAAATTACCTCCTGTAGAAGTACAATTAGCAGAGAATTTAATTCTTTATTCTCCGCAATTTTATTAGCAGTAGTTTTCCTTTTCTCCTGCTCGGCCTTTCTTTGTTTTCCCCTCAAGTGCATTTAAGTTATTTATTGTGTTTTGTTGACTCGTGTCCATTTCCACCATTCTTGGAAATTATAAAGTAATCATTTCTTTTGTTTGTTTTCCGTTTTGTGTGGATGAGTCATCGGAAATTTTTAATTAAATTCAATTCGGGGTGTTTTGTTTCAACAGTGAGATGGAGACGCTGTTGGACCTTAGTGCCCGGGTAGTGGGGGAACGAATGTCATTCCAAATGATAGAAGAGAGATACGAAAGAATTCCAGAACCCGTCCAGCGGAAAATCATTTTTCACTCTTTTCCGAAAGACGAGAAGGTTGTTGCCATTTACTCCACTTTCAGCGATGAGTTGCAGGTGGAAAATTTCCAAAAAGGCCACTCTCTCATTCCTCATGTACAAGATGTCTTACAAATCGGTCAGTTTTAATTTATTTTTCTCACTTTTTCAAATTCAATTATTTTCTAAATTAAATAATAATTTAAATGCACTTATTTCATTAGGCTTCCATTTGAGCGGTACCGTGGTTGATGAGTCCAAGGAAGAAAAATGTTTCAAAGTAGCTGTCACTTTTGACAGGTGTAATATTCATTTCAATTTTCTTAAATCGCTTTCTTCCCATATTTTTCTCAAAAATAATTTGTTGGTGATTGTCATTACTGATGTGTGTGTTTTATTCCACTAGGTGTAAAATAACTAGTATTAGTTGCAGTTGTAACGAAAATGAAATTTTTTGGTGTGAGCATGTTGTTGCTCTTGTTTTATACCGGATTCGCTATGCCAATCAAGTCACCCTTCGTGTTCCCATTTCAGGTATATCATTAATCATTATGCAATAGACACATTATGCCTTATTGACAATTATTTTTACAACTAATTTTTAATGCATCGATTGAAATATTTCAGAGACCCTTCTGCAGATGGATAGGCAACAGTTACAAAAACTTTTGCAGTATTTGATATCAGATCATACTGAGGTTTTGCCTACTGCCCAGTCTCTGGCAGACCAAATCGTAAATATTCAGTCTGATATCAACTCCATTGATGGTAAACACAATTTCTAAACAATGGTTTCAGATAGGATCAATCTTTTAAAACGTCAATGCTAACGACGAAAAGTAGTGATTGTACGAATTTGATTGTACGAATGATTATTTTTGAATGGAATACAGGCGCCCCTGACCCTACAGCAGGTCCGATGATTTTGTCGGAGACGGATGACCACCGTTGGGCGATCAATGAGGAACAAATAATACTCCAAGTGAAGAATTTCCTTGAATCAAATTACAGCAGTGGACAGCGGAACAGCGTCACAATGCTCTTCGATAAAGTCAGAGAAATGCTCAAAGCCAGAGACAGCAACGGACCTCGAATGCTCATCATCATCACAGAACAATTTCTAAATGATCCCAAATTGCACCAGTGGAAAGTACAAAATATTCACATGAACGACAAACACCGTGGCTTATGGGAACAAATTGGTAACACGATTTTCAATCACACTGTTTTATGTCTTTATGGAAACCTGTACTATTCGTATTGTCGAATGTTTAAAAAATTACTTTACCAAAACAGGGACTCTATGGCAAATTGTTGTGATGAACCCCAAACTTACAAACTTGGAACGGAAGAGTTTCAAAGAACTGCTGACTAAGTACACAGAAAATTCACTAACCCCTTTGGAGGATGAGGAATCGGACAAAAAGAAGAAAAAGAAGATTTTCAACAAGGCGATCGAGTCTTTGAACATCACGTGGAATAGCCACAAACTGCAGAAGATACTGAACAATACGTACGCGAACAAGAAGCAAACAGACAAATTAGAAGACCTTCTGAATCTGAATGTGAGCTGTAGTCGAATTGAGGCTCTGAGGGCGCATGGGTACTTTATCGAATCCCTTCGTCTCTCTGTGGCTGTGGTGAAATCTTTGAAGAAGTGGATGAATAGTAGCGAATTGCATTTTGACTACGAGTACGTCTACATTCTCGTTGATAATCTTCTGAATGCCAGCGAAAGCAACGGAGCGCATGTTCACGTCCCCGTAGGGCACATCACTGGTCACGACAGCGACACCGAAAGTCTTCTCAACTTCGCCTTTGAGGCTGTTCTCATCTGCTTCTCCGCCGTCAGAGCATTACCCAGCGGATTCTACAGACAAGACAAGTTTGCAAGATTCGAAGACAAAATCCTCCAGAGGGTTTTGTCCGTAGGAAAAGTTCTTTCCTGGAGAGAAGTAACGTCCTTTGTTCTGGAAGAAAGTCCTACCCCTCGTAAGTGGTTCGCCGTATTTGCCTTTTTTTAAATGTAATTATTGTTGAAATATTGTTTAAATTGATTTTTTGTTTTTTAGCTGCGTCTGCTCAACCGCCCCAGAAATTATCAAACAAAGAGCTCCTAAAGACAATTTCGACGTTGTTGAAACAACAGTTGAAGAATTCGAACACAATTTACAGAAAAAATTCTCTGCCGAATTACACTTTTGGACGGTACTTGTTCAATACATTGAATTCCTACGACGCGGCCTTATCTTATGAAGTGGGAATGAATATTTTATCAAAGACATACGAAGAAAAGAAAACTCGGTGGTTTACGCAAGGGCATTTTGAAATTCAACAATGTACTTTGGCCTCAACGATGCTAGAAAGAGCCAAAAATGATGTAAAAATACTTGAAAGTGTTCTCCAAGTTTGTCTCTCTAGCATTCACTCCAGCTCGCATTTATTTAGACTTGCTCAAGATTGCTTCAGACTCGCCACACCTGTCGATCTTGCCAGAAATTTTAATTTGCTCGAAGTGTCCTTTAAAATTGGGCTCAAAGTTGTCAAAGTGACTCTCTTTTATTGTCACAGACGAAGGTGGTTACAAATCTTTCCATTTATTTCGAATATGTTTCATTTGTAAAATGTATTTATAAAACATTTCTTTTATATTTAAGATGGGAAATGGTTCGTTGGCTGGTGACATGCGCGACGGAGTTGGGGTACGACGCTGTGTTGTATTTGTTAAACAATTGGCACGAACTCTTTACTGCGACAGAGGCTGCTGGGAGCGTTGCAACGAATGTAATGTCCCGAACGACGATTCTCAGACTGAATTTAAATTTTAAGCAGCAAGAGGAAATGGCAGCAGCTGCGCGTGACCTCGCCCTCCAATGTGCGCACAAAGATCCACCGAATTGTTCGTTGAACGCTTTAACACTTTGCGAATCCGAAGTCGTGTCTTTCGAAAGAGCCTACGAAATCGTCATCAACTCCGCAAGTCTCCTCAACAGCCAGCATCTTTTCACAATCGCTCGCTACATGGAACACAGAGGTTTCCCCTTACGCGCCTACAAGCTCGCCGTTCTCGCCATCGGTCACATCCACGTACCCTTCAATCAGGTATATACACACTCTAAAACTACGCTTTCTCTTTCTATTACAGCTTTATGCATTTCCTTTTTGTACAATTTTCATATTTATTATTTTGTAAATATTTATTTTCAATTCATTACTTTGTAAATATTTATTTTCAATTCGTTATTTTGTAAATATTTATTTTCAATTCATTATTTTGTAAATATTTATTTTCAATTCATTACTTTCTAAATATTTATTTTAAATTCATTATTTTGTAAATATTTATTTTCAATTCATTATTTTGTAAATATTTATTTTCAATTCATTATTTTGTAAAT
>JAQFYB010006353.1:0-12364 GCA_034694085.1 Pogonognathellus longicornis | reverse complement strand
AAGAACTTACTGCTAACAATGTATGTTTTTGCAAAAGTGACTGAGCGGACCATCGAAGACATTGCATCGTCACTCCCACGCGCTTCAATTGCCCTCTCCATCGGTTTAGTCGGAATCGAACTTTCGGGGCTCTGCATCGTCGCCAAAGACGGACTAAATACAAAATGACATTAAAATATTCTTCTAGTTCTAATCGCTCAAATGTTTCACAATATATTTGGAGGCAGTAAAAACCTTTTTATTGGGGAGCTGGAACCGGCTCTTTGAGATCGTCCTTTTCGGAGACGCCGAAACGATTCTCGCAAAGATTTCTTAATGGATTTTCTGCGTGAAATTGGAGTATCGCCAGCTGCCATGATATCTGCACAAAAATATCTTCAGTCTTATAAATAGTGTTATAAAATAAAACAAGGGAAAAGTAAATATTTGTGGGAGTCTTTACCATTTGGGTTTAGTGTGGATTTAATCATGACGACTTTTTTGCGGAAAAAGTCAAAAAGCAGAACACCGTGAGCTGTTCCTACAGCTACAACACCGGAAGGCGCCTCTATGGCTAAAGCTGTCACAGCAGCAGGTGGTTGAATTTGAAGAAGGGCTGTGATATTAAAAGAATCTTCTCCAGCAGTGCTACCAATATTCGGATTGTTTTTCGGTTTGTAATCAAGGGCGTCATGTCCTTTCCACACGAATCCATCCTTGTCCGCTACCATATTGCACGTTGTCACCTAAACGTTTTTTTTATTAATGATTAATTATTCATTAGACATTGAATAGGAAAAGACTTTTTTTTACCTCCAACTTGGTAGCCTCTTCTTGTAAAACGAGTTTTTTGACAGAATTGACGACAATGATTTGTCCAGCAGTGCCACCAATTGTGAGGACACCGGATGTTTTACAAAATCCGACTTTTTTCACTGCCAGCCGCGGATCATCGGAATACGGATCGAAGGTGCCGACTTTTCTGAATGGGGGCCATTCCTCCTCGTCATCTTCGCGGTTGTTAGAAGATTCGTTGGCAAACTCCGCTTCTTCGCCCATTGAAAATAAAACGGAAGAACTAAATTTGGTGACAATGGAAAGGCAACTTGTTGTAGAATCCCAAAACCGAACAGAGCCATCCTCGTGTCCAGTAATAAGCAAAGACTTTAAATTCCCATTCTTCCCCTTCTTGGACGATTGAGTCGTTAACGGCGTATTCATTTTCCCACCAGTCACAGGCCACGCCTTCATTTTTAAATTTGTCATTTTTATAAATTTATTAAAATATTAAAGTCATATTTTTAAAGGTTTAGATCTAATTTACATTTTTAGAAAACTCTCCGGAAAGTCCAATTTTGACGAGTGCATTGTAAACTTCGTCAGCGACATCGGCGACGTGGTGGAAACAAGTGACGGCAGATGGATGGATGGAATTCAAATAGGGCTGGGGAAAGAAAATGGGCCAGTTGTCACTCGTTAGATCCACAGTGACCATTTCTTCTTCCGCCAATATGACAAGTGCCGACGGAGTGGTTGTGCCACTCCCATTCGAATTGCTATCCGGTTCCTCCGTTTTCCAAATGACAGCAAAATCAATGACTTTGGATGTCAAGTCAAAAGCAACATGTGGTTCCTCCCCTTCTGAAGCAGCTGCAAATCAGTTTCATTTTTTAAATTTAAAATCATTCATAAATATAAATAAATATATTCTTATTTCATTTATTTTAATTTACCTTCGGATTTAATTGTGACAGTAAAATGGTCTCCGTAAGTGGCTCGAGGCATTCCGCCACTAAAAGCAACGATGAGTTCTCCGTTGTCGTCTTTCCAGAAACGAAGTTTTCCGATTCTTTTGCAAGGAAAAGGGCCGTAGGGAGTGCTGATGTCTTTGTAAGGCTTTTCGTTGTTCTCCAGGTTCCAAATAATGTACGACCCGTCGTTGTGTGCCGAGGCGAACAAACGCTCCTTGTCTTCTTCAGCCTCGTCACTGTACTCTTCCAACCAAGTCAAGTCCTCCAGTTGTTGCGTAGAAACAAAGTTCTAAACAAATTTCAAATGTCAACAAAACATGCCTTTCAGTCTTTGTAAAAACAAAGTTTTTAATTTGCATACTTTGATATTTTTCTGTCCAACTATATCCCACAAAACGATGAGACCGCGTTCATAGCCAATCAGGAGCTTCATTTCATTTGGTACTTCTAATATTGTTTCAACCGCACCCGGATTCACTTTGTAATTCTCTGGACCACTATTCACAAAATATCATAATCAACAATTAAATTTAATTTAAAATTAAAAAAGAGAAAAGAAAGAAAGTGAAATTTTACTTTTGAAGAACTACGTCCAAATAAATGATTTTATCTTTATCTCCAATTTCAAACTTGTCGATGTCGAGTGTGTAAACATTTCCCCCTTCAGTACCGACGTAGGCGTTTTTATTATTTTCTTGAACTGCCACGTGAGAAATTTTCTTTAACCTTTTCAAATCACAAAACACTTGAAATACAAACAACAAATATTTTATTAGAGAGAGAATGTTTTTTAGTTGGACTGACTTTCCCTCGAGAGAATAAGATTTAACAAGCTCCAAACTTGAGTTAGCAAACTTCCACAAATGAAGAGAATTGTCATCACAAAGAGTTATGACACGAGCCTAAAATATCATTTAATTCTTATCAATTAACAATAACCAATAAAAATACTTTCAACAAAAACTTTGATTAATTTGCACGAACCTTTTTGGGAACAAAAAGAATTTTCGTAACGGCGGATTCCTCTTGCTGTGGATGTTGACCAACAAATTCCACTCCTGGTCGTCCGACTCTATTTTAGCAATATTTAAAAAAGTTTTATCTAAATATTGCAGCAAGTAAGATTTACATAAAGTGTCGTTGAACTCACACCACGATAGCTCCTGATTTTGTGGCGACAGCAACAAGTCCTAGTTGGGGACTGTAGGCCAATGAGGTCGGTTTTGAAGGAAAGCCATGGGTTATTGTCTGATTCATTTTTAGTTAGAAAAACAAATTTTACAAATTAGTTCCAACAATTTTACAAATTTACTTTTTCTTTAACATTTAGCAACTCTTTTGAATTCACCTTTTTATAAAATTCTAAATTTGTGTAAAATTTGTTTTTATTTTTTATTTTATTTTACCTTTCTAAAAGAAAACAATTCTTTTTGAACTTTGACCCGTTCGGCCGAAATATGAGAGCCTTTTCCCCGAATGAATTTCAACATGTTGGAATCTGCCAAATCTGGGCTTAATTTTCCACTTATTTTCGTCAACTTGCCGTTTCTTTACTGAAAAGGTCACTGTCAAGATTCTCCTGATAAACAGGTGCAAAAGAAAACATTCACGCCACAGATTCTTCCTACATGACTCTTCAATTCAAACAAATCATCACTTTCCTCTCCACTCCCACACCAAACTCACCAAACACCAAATCCTCAATTTTAATTCCTCAAGTCACTCATATTTTCGGATTTATTTTAACTCGTAAATTCAATTCTGAAACAAAATCAAACAAACAAATCAATCAAACATCATTTTTCCAGCAACAACAATTTCTATCAATAACCAAAAGCCAAAAACTTGGACTTGGACCACTTTTTTATTTTTGTGCTTTACTCTGTCCTCAGCAATGCAATGCAAAGCCATCAGCTGTCATTTGGCATTCAACTTTCAACCATCAACCATCAAATGTGACATTCAACATTTGTAATTGTCAATTGTCGTTTTTGTGTGACTGTCAGCTGTGAAGGTCAAAGGTGACACATGAAAGAGACACACAACACAAGATGTGAATAAATAATGCAAGATTTGTTGGAGTTGTTTTTTGCCTACCCAAAAACTTGAAGATTTCGGTTTGTAAAAAGTTTTGTAGAAAATAGAAGAGTCACTCAGGACATGAAATGTTGACTCATGTGCAGACAACTCTTTACTAAAAAAGAGTTAAAAAGTTGGAGTTAGTGTCAAGTGAAAAGTGGTGCAAAAGCTATTGGTCAATTGGAGGTGCAGTAATTGAAAATAATTGATTGTTGTTGTTGTTGTTCTTATGAAATGATTATGACAGAATGACACTGAGGAGTGTGAGGAGTCCGAAGACTGGAAACAAAACAACGAACGAAGAAGACTGGAAAATGTTGATGGAATGAACCAGATGACTCAACTCTCAACTCAACTTGTTTTTCACTCACTCCACAACACACAACACTTTGCACACAAAACGACACAACAGACAGGGACCTTTAGCTTTTGCTGCGAGTGAGTGCGCTGTGCTGCGAGGGCTGCGACTGCGAGTGAACGAGTCAAGCAATAAAAGGCTCCTGGCTAAAATCTAAATAAATGCATGCATTGCATAATTTTATTACTTCATGAATGCATTCACTTATTTAATCAAATTGCATTTTAACCATTTCAATCTCCCTACCACTTTATGTGTTCATGCATTCAGGTCATGTGACGATGTGAGTTCGGTTTAAATTTTAAATAGGCACAGTAGAGACGTTTAATTATACGTATAATATTTTATTGTCATTCATACCTTCATACGTGTAACAGGCTAGAGATGTCAAAAAGTTACAACTTTTTTCTTTTTCAGTCGTAGAGTCTATGAAATGGCGTCCTCGTCTATAATTACAAATATACAACTAAAATAAATCATTTAAATCAATTACAATTATTTACCAGCAGAGAATTTAATTTTTTCGAGATCTTTGCCATTCTCTGGACTGAAGCACAGACAGATATTATATCGGTCATTTCTATAAAGTAGCTGCTGAAAAAACAATTTTTTCCTGCTCCCTTCCCACTTTGATGGGTCCAGCCCAACCCGTAACCATAGGATTGGCCCAACCCTATGGGGTTAGGCTTGGGTTCGGGTCAATCGATTACCAAGGTCAACGGGTTGGGTCGAGGTAAAAAATTGTTGGTTTGGGTTGAGAAAATTTTTGATCGGAGAAAAATGCTACAAAAGTTCGAATTCACAGGACATTGTACTTTAAATCAGTGATTAAAACCAGTTTTTGGGGTCACTTTCATGGAATAAAGTACTAAAATTACTTGTATTATATGCATTGCATTCATTGTAAAGAGATCTTTAAATATATGACAAGGATTAGCATGTTAAAGAGCATACTAGATAGCGCTCCATGAAACAATTCCTGTAAAATATGATTCGGGTTGAGTAGTTGACACTGCATCTTTGTGTCTCTTTAAAAATTCGAAATAACATCCGGATAATCCCATTCCCCAATTTTCTTTAGATTCATTTCAGTAGGACCCAATTTGTAATAATTTAATGACACGGAAATCTTAATTTAACATTGACAGACTAATTTTGAAGTCTTAGGAACTTTTTACACCTTTACTATTTTAGTGAGAGTGAAAATAGTCATAGAGCCCAGGGCCGGTCTTAGGCCTGGGCAACTCGGGCGACCGCCCTGGGCCTCGCGCTCATATATTTGCAGCATGGGGAACTCATGTCACCGCACCGGTAATAGTATCGAAGAATGAGGTTGGATAATTGTAAGCGGGATATAAATGTTAGAAGTTGTTTACAACCTAAATGCTATTAGACAGAATGCGATTTCCAAACTTTTACATTTACTTGCAATATGCCATACTATTTCTGCGTGAAGTGTCATAATAATTGCCCCTGGGCCCCGCTAATTGTAAGGCCGGCACTGATAGAGCCATTAATAAATAGAAATACACTGTGACACATTGATTAGTTATAGATGGTTATAGTGCTGTGATATAATTCTGTGCTGTAAACATGATCGAAACAAAACTCATGACTCATGTACCGTACACATGGGGTGACATGGATTCAAGTGAGTAAGCCGAAATGAGAATGCCGAACGATGATCCTTATTAGTTATTTTATTACGATTGGGTTTCTTATGATGTATGAATGAATTATTGAAATTTTGATGTGACGACTTTAGTAATGAACAGCACAGGTCCATGCCTCCCCCCTGTTAAATATTAATTCACATTTACATTGTTTACACTGTCTAACATTGTATTATACCGTATGTATCCCAGTAACGGAATTATAGGACATAATACTTTGATAGGTACTGAGGTCAATGACATCATCGACATTGATAGTGCACCCCTTCATAATTGTATCCTAGGCAACAAATAAATAATTATCATAAGTTGTACTCAAAACTCCTATCAATGTATTAAGTCCTATATTCCGTTACTGTGATACACACTGTATATAACAAGGCTGTAAATAATTTTTTCCACATATTTTTGGCATTTATTGTTCCTTCCCCGAAATAGATTTCTGTATACGGCCTTGCTAGAAAATTTATTGGATCATAATAATTATTAAGAACGAAACCCCCCCCCCCCCGGTGAAAATCGTGGATGCGCTCTATACGGATGTTGATTTAATGTGTTTAACATTCATGTCACGTAATTTTATTGTCTAGGACGAGAACGAGAGGAGTAATAATAATTAAGGATTATTTATTTATCGGTGCTAACGGCGGGCAATGACTTCCGTTCCGTCTGTCGGTGTTTTGTGCGAAACCAAAAACTGTGTATTGGTACCTTTATGGAATAAAGGAGCAGGCCGAAGCGCGGCCGCCACTACCTTTTGGATAGAAAGAGGACGGGAAGGAATTATTGGGAGTTGGAGTTGTAACGGGAAGGAATAATTTTGGGATAGTTGTGAAGGTGGCAGGTGGAGTTGGAGAAAGAACGCCTATGAGAATCTGATGATGCGGCTTGGGGCCAATGAGAAGTCGTTTTCACAACACGCGTTTGTTGACATTTGCCCATTTCTCGGTAAATAATTGTCAGACTCTCACTCCATCCTCAGCTTCCACTCCGCACACTTCGATCTTCAGCCTCTTCAAAATTCAAAACCAAAATAAATCATCCATTGTCAATGAATTGCCCGCAGAGAGTTAAAGTTGGAGTGGTGGACTAAAAGTCAACAACAACAACAGTGCAGCTTCTTTCTTACGCTTCATTTTCATTTTCACCTTTTCACCAACCAACAAGTAACAACAAGCAATGTTAATTAAATTAATTAATCTTTAAATCAAATAGAAAATTCCCTTTTGAAAGTACAAACAGAAAGAAGAATTAATTATTACACATTACATAACGTTTATTAGTGCAACGTCCAACTGCCAGCTGATTACTAACACTTGTGACTTCCGTGACACACATTCAATAATTCATCACACAAACAACAAACACAATTATTATTTATTATCGTAGTAGTAGTACATGTGTTTTTGTGAGTTTGTGAGTTGCAATCGTGCTGCACCATACACAACATTTGTTTTGTAGTGTGTCTGTCTGTTGTCTGTGATGTGAGGAAGAATTTGAAGAGCATTAAATGTTAATTGAATGAATGAGAGTGGACGTCTAGTAGCAAAAAAATTTTGTGACTTTGCCGGCGATGCAGACAGGCTGTTCTTGTTTTGCGATTGTGTGGAGTGTCGTAGTGTCAAGTTTTGTTGATTTGATTTGATGTTGAGGTTGAAAAGTGAGAGATCAAATTCATTGCCACTTCCTCGTCATCAACTCATAAGTGTAAAACAAATACACGTAAGTCCAACATCTAAAGCCGGCGTAAATATTGAAAATAAACTTACAATTAATAATAAGTCAAGTTTGTTTATTTTTGTTATCTTTATCAACAAATCATCACTTCAAGTGTTCATTCATTCATAATTCATAGTTTATTGTTCATCCTTCCTTTGTATGAGTATGAGAGATAGAATATTTATTCTTTTGACATTTTTATCTTTTGTTTATGGCCCATCCTTTGAATTTCAAGTGCATTAAGAATCTAATTTTAATTTTTGTTTTTAAATGACGTCATATTTAAATGTAGGGTCATTATCTTTGAACCAATTTTGATGTCAACAACCAACCACGCTCCATTTCGACTATCGACATTTGAGCCACCAGCTGACTGAAGAAATGAAATAAAGTTGTCAAGACAGGTCTGAAATGCGACTTCCGGTACCTGCGTCCAAAAGTCCTGTGTCCTACAAATAAACATTTTGGATTTAGTTGCTAAAAAATTGAATAGCAGGTAAATAATAAATAAATAACCAAAAATATTAGATTTTTTTTTGTTTTGTTTTTGTGTAAAATATTAGTAAATTGTTTATGTATTTCGAACAAGGACCATTTATTTATTTATGTAGGTCTGTTAGACGTTTAGCGTGTTGTAAAGGCAATTGAGGTCAGGGCTGGTATTGTTGGTTGGTAGTTGTTACGGTGTGAGACTGCAGTTGCATTCATCACTCATTTCATAACTAAATCGATATTTGCCACATTCAGATTATGTCTCAGTCTCACTTGACTATAAATATAAATGCCACTTATTCCGTCTTGTTAGTTATTCCAATATGAAACTCCGTTGCGTTGCAGCAAAAGCAAAGGCAAAAGCTACGAGGTAAAGTAAAATTAGAATTATGTGCAGGCCGAGGTCCACAGATGTGCAAAATACGCACACAATCATTCTGGAGAAATTCTTCTCCCTTTTTAATTTAACATTTCAATCTTATCAATAATTTCTTTCATACAACTGACACAGTGACACAAAATTAAATCTTTTCGCATAATGTCAATAATGTGTAGTGAGTCATTCCAATTGGATGTTTATGCCAAATCTATTTGACCATTGAAGATTATTATTCTATTAATTAATGAATTTATTAATTTTTGTTGTAGACGGGAGTGGAAGTAATTGAGACTTTAGGAAAGAACGGGAAAGTGCGGAAGAGTGTGCTTTAGAAAAAGTGAATCCTCGTCATCGGAGAGTTCTATAAATAGAAATAGCAGCCTACGACTAGACTGCTCCTCCAGAGACTGCTAGGAAGAAGCAAGTGAGACAATTGCAAGTCTTTTCTCATTCATTGCTTCAGACTTTGTGACTCTCCTAATATTACTACTTTACTACGTACGATACGACCAATACAAAATACAAAATACAAGTCCAGCTTTATTCTCATGTTGTGCGACCAAAAGCCGTTTCTGGTCGTCGAGTACGTAACAAAATCTTGGGCTTGGTTGTTGTGATACGCAGCAGTAGCAGCCACCACTTTTGACTTTACATGAACCGTTCCAATTCCAGTCACGCCGAAATACGCAAAGTGCCACTCTCATTCCCTCGTGCCGGTCCTTCCTTCCAACGAATTACCAACATTTCTTAAAAACCCGGTGAGTCATTTTTGTCTGTGTCTCCTTTACCGGTAATTGTCAGTTTTGTGTTTATTTGTCAAGTAGTGGAGGAAAAGAGACAAGTTGGGGTTATTTGATTCACCTGTTATAAAATATTCTTCTTCTTAGTAATAATATTCTAAAAGTAATTTAATTTTTATTACGAGTGTTGAGTTTTTATGAGTGTAGAAGTAGTTGAAAGAGTATTGTTGTTGGACTTGCGTATTGCTGAATTCACATCGCCTGATTGTAAGAAACCTGTAACAGAGCAGTGACTCGCGCAAGTTATTTCTGATTTCTGTTTCAGTTCTACTTCTACGGCACCAAAGGCACAACGTCAAACTCACTTTTCTCTTCTTCCGACAACTAACACACATTCACAATACTTTAAATTGCCCAATTCGGTAACTTACAAATCAAATAGTTCAATCCTAGTGTCTGTCGTAACACGCAAGGAAAAATAAAATCCCTTGTGTCAAAATCTAGTTGCTGCTAAACACTTGAAGAATAGTGCACCTCTTTAAGTGATTTACCAACAATTTTTATAAGTACGTTCTTTATAATCAAAATATATTTCATACCAAGGCACTTTTCAAAAATTGGAAATTGTCACCTTACGTTTTGTGTATTTCTCCCTGAGGTGATTTGTTTCAATTAAAGTATTTTGAGTATTATTAAGACACATTATTGATCTTTGTTAATTTTAACAACCAAGGTTATAATATTTCTTGCAAAAGCAAACGCGTAGTAGCTGCTTGTATGAAAAATGCGGGGCGGTAGCGATTGCTATTTTTCTCTTATTTGTAAAAGTTGGCTACATAATTATAATAATTAATAAGTAATGCATTTACATTTTTATATCCTTCAAGTATTTTTCAGATTTATATTCAACGAAAATTGCTAATACTTTATCAACAAGATTTGAATTACTTTGTTTTTTCATGTTTCCATCGGACTTTTAATTTTTACATTGTACCATTTGTACCATTTTTTGTACCTGCAAGCTCAATCCGTGGCACTATTATTATTTCGTAACAAAATTATGACGTAGTATATAAGCATTGCATTTATATTTTATATTTTATAATTTATACATGTGAACATGCTATAAAGTGCCGGCATGAAGAAATGTACTTGCAATTAATGCAATGTACGTCTACAGCAGAAACTTTTCCTCAAGTTTTCCCATTGTTGTTTGTTGGGAAATACACAGCTAAAGACAACGAGTTGTTGCAAACGACTTTACATTACAAGCGTGATATAATATCATTAATAATAATAAATCATATATAGAAGTAGTAATAATATTAGTGCTAGGAATTCAAGGAGACTTTAGAACTGTGTGTGTTGAGTGCAAGGTATGTATAGATGTATAGGTAATACGTAATAGGTATATTATACTAATTGAATTGAATCCTGATTTTGTTCCCCGAGATGACCTTGTTTTGTTGTTTGCACTAATGACATTACTAGCTACAACTTGTAGTACTTCCAACTCTCAAACGCTCTTCCTTAACATTTCCAGATCTGAAATTAACTCAAGGAAAATATCACTTTTCTGTTTCTTTTTTTCCGTTTTTTCTGTGTTTGGAACGTACAAATTTTAATTTCCTTTTTGCCGGCTTCATTCGTCAAGAAGAACATTATTTCTTTTGTGTTTTCATTTCACAATATTGAGTATTGCATGTTTTCTTTGGTTATTATTTGAACGTGGTCTTTATTGTTAGTTAGTGGACTTTGTCTCGCGTGTTACATCCTAGATTTATTTTTTAAACACGTTATGTAATCTTTCGGTTTTTTTAATTTTTTTTATTAGTCCCAAAATTGTGGATATGAATTTTGCCGTTATTTGTGGATGACATGATTTTTGTTTTCATCCTTATTGGACAATTGTACCCAATACAAAGGAATTTTAATGAGTTGACTTTATAATTATATATTTCCATTGAGTAGGCGTGTGCTCGCTTTTATTTCATTGTGCTTCTAATATTCCCGTTACTATGACAGTCTTACTTGCTAAATTATAATTAATTATAATTATAGTAATCATTCACAAAAATCTATTCATCATTGAATACAATTTTTCATCTTTTGAATGGAGTCTTTGCTTTGGCAAAAGCCGTGTTTATTCCATATACCATTTTTGGTTGGAATATTTTTATATACAAACTTTCATGCATGTATGTTCTATCCACATAATAATATTATTATTCTTTATTATTATATTTTAAACTAAACGTGAAATTCCGATTTGAAAGTTAAAAGTGCGTCTAGTGTTTTTTACTTCATTGCGCATTGGCCCGAATACTAAATACATTCATGAATGAATATATTTTATTCATTTATTATTATTATGGTCACTCTAATTCTGAATGGTGAAATCTAATCTTTGTTTGATTTAGGAATAGAGTCATGAATAAATTTAATGTATCTCTGAATTGAATTTGGTGTTTGAGTTATAAAGTGAAAATTGTGTGAAGAATGTGTTTATCTGTTTGTGTGCATTTGGTTGAAAGTGCAGCCTGCCACACTCATCCTTGCAATGTAAAAGGTTGAGTCTATTTATAAACCTAAAGTCATCTCTCTGTGTAGCAGTCACCTTTTTAAAACAATTTTTACAAACTCTTGAGTTTTAGAGTCAGAATTTTATTATATAACTTTTTACACTTGCGAATGTTTTACACATAAAAAGTAAATGTTAGTCATGCAAAAAGAAATGTGACATTTTTGGCATGAAACGGAAATAGTGATTCACAATAATTCAGATGGAATAAATAAATAGTAATTTCTGTTGGCCTAATTTGTGTTTTGAATTTAAACATCTTTAAAGTTGTGACGTCATCCTTTTTATTAAGAATTTGTCCTTGACATTGAAAAATTATTAAAATTTAAAGCGAATGCATTTCTCTGGAAAGAAAGAAGGACAGAATTGTTTTATAATTTTGATTGTTTTTTTAATGAATGGTGATGACAGATATTAATTTTGAACATCTTATTAGTATTTGAGATTACTTTTAATTATTGCCTGCCACATCTTTATTCACCAAATGCTTTCATTGGCCAGTTTGTCTGTTTTGTAATGTTGTGTGATTTGGACAAGTTTGTAATAAGAGGAATGAAGTGGTGTCAAGTATTATTATTATTAGGGCATTAATAAATGTAATGTAATGTAATGT
>JAQFYB010006352.1:0-12367 GCA_034694085.1 Pogonognathellus longicornis | reverse complement strand
GCGATTTTTTGGCCTTTCAGGGCAAAATAACCTCTTTTTTTCGGATTTCGGGGGGGGGGGCAATTGCCCGTTTGCCCGCCCCGGAATACGGCCATGATCCCTGCAAGGCCACAGGTGACCTACTGAACAAATGCATTTTGAATGGCAAGTGTGTCCAGTAATACAGTTGCCATCGCTTTCAGGATCAGAAACTTTGCTAAATAATTGTATTTATAAAAATGATGTGTGATTACTATCGGATCGGATTACGGATCAATATGTATCTAGAACCTTTAAAATATTTATTTAATAAGTATTTACTAAAAATGCAAAAACATTTACATGTGAATAAACAGTTTATATTTTTGAAAGAATGTGCATACCAAAACACGAGTAAATCAAACATAATATTAACTGAATTTCAATCATGCCTTTTATATGATGTGCAGTGAGTTTCACGTAAAGGGATCTATGGGGTTATGTAGGATTATTATATTGTGCATTGATTGTGCTTGTCACTATGGTTTTCGACCTATTACGTAGAAAAACAGTTTCAATTTACGATATCATTTATGAATAAAGTTTTGAATAGTAGTGGAAATCATATTGAACATTTGTGTATTAATTGTTATTCAAACGTTAAGTTAAGAAAACCTTAGTAATAATATATAGGGCGTTCAATGCATATTCCCAGGAAACAATATACATATACTTTTTAAATAATTCCGTTATTCCGCTATGACTAGAATCTTTATTTACTCCGCATACAAGGCTGTACCGAGGGGGGAAGCTTAGGGGTTTACCACTCCCCCAGAATTTCTAAAGGTACACTAGAGGTAATTATTATTTTTGTTGAGGATGATAATATTAGGTAATTATATGTAATTTGAAATTTCGAACTACATACCATAAATTTAAATTCTTTTGCATGTACCTAACGTAAAAGTTATACGGAGCATATCAACAAATCTCCTCATATCCGCGTATAAGGTTTATATGTGTCGCTTAAAAGGCGAACCCAATGTCCTGAGTAATTTGGTTCTACAATTCCAGCTCTGCTTGATACACTTATCAATTCATTAAAAATTTCTGCTCATTGTAATTTACATTTTAGCATACCTGTAACTAGTCTATAATAAATATATTGAACTGTTGAAAAAAATAAGATTTATAGCTCAAGGTCAGGGCCGTAGCCAGGATTGCCATATGGGGGGTGCTTGATATAAGACGAGGTTTTTATAAAATTACAATAGTTAAAATTTTGTATTATCTAGTAAAATCCTTTTTATTGAAGTAGTTATTTAATTCTTACAATAGATTGAGGGTACTATATTAATACAATTCTATGGTTTTCTTTAAAGCAAACGCGGTAAGTACTACTTCTATCAGTGCCGTAACAAGTCTGTCTTGGCCCTGGGGAACAGAAGGTACCAGACGGCTCCAGCAAAGATTTCGTAGCTCAAAATCATTCAAATGTACATACAACAATTGTCGAGTTCAGCTTTTAGTTTTATTTGACGAGACGAGTGTCTTGGTGATAATAAAACTAAAATCTCACACTCGTCTCGTCAAATAAAACTAAAAGCTGAACTCGACAATTGTTGTATGTACATTTGAATGATTTTGAGCAACGAAATCTTTGCTGGAGCCGTCTGAAAGGTACTATTCCCAAGGCCGTATTTGTAGGTATTACGTTGGGCGGGACAAAATAGCAGCATAATGCACAAAAGTATCCATTATCGCGCGAAGCGCGAAAAATTTGAACTATTTTAGTCCGAAATCAATGCACAATGCATTAAATTTGCGCGTAGCGCGAACATTTTTGCGATTTTATGCACTTTTTTGGTGAAATAACGTATACACTGCAACACATAAACTTGAGAATAGGTGCTTTACTAATCAATTTATGCGACTAAATTTCGATGATGATTGGATCAATATTTTTTGGAACATCAGTGCTGGTGATCCAGATCGTTTCCCAGAACGAGCTTCTAAAATCGTTGATTTCATGAGAATCAGAATCAACATAGCGTACACGCTAGACAATTGCTCCATTGTTGATTCTATGGTTTCGTTCTTTAAGAATGGAAATAATATTTCGCTTTATGTATTTTAGTTACAATTATATGTTGATGTTTATAATTCTAAATCAGAATAATGATAGCAATGAGAAACATCAGTTTCAGTATCCTAAAATAAAAGAGACAAAGTTGTATTTTAAGCGGTGATATTGCAAACAATGATATCTTACACACTGAGTTATTTACGTTCACAAATTGTCAGCTTTAAAAAGGCCGTGGTTGAATAATATCTGTATCAATTTCATTAATTGAGGAAATGCCAATAATATCTAGTGTAAGCCACAATAATCTGGGGGGTGCTTAAGCACCCTCAGCACCCTTAGTGGCTACGGCCCTGCCCATTCTTCAGTAGCTCCTATTTTCTGATAGTCTATTTAATGGGGCCATAAATAAAATAAAGGAAAATCGTGTGAAATTGTTGAATACATTGTATAAGTAAAACGACTCAAATCAAATCATGAGTATTTTACGGCAATGCATTGGCGTAAAAAGCAACCCGAATGTATGCACTTACACGAATTAAAGTAAGTATGTTCCTTCTCAATTTAGTTCAGTGCCAGATTCAGTCGACCAATTTTATGTTGTAGTTGGAAAATAGTTTACAATCAAAACACATGTACTTGCCCAATATTTCAGAAACAATAGTAGGTACCTATTATGCATATAAACATATATACTACTAATTGGTTAAGGTTTTTTATATGACTTTGAATTTCCGTTGACAGCTAAAAAAGTGCCATTATTACAGGGTTTCATAATATTTTTATTATGGCTGAGTTTACTACAGAATTAAAATAATTTACTTCAATTATTTTCTTATGTCCCCATTAGTTTGGCCAATTTCTTTTTTATGACGCCATTAAAAACAAGTCATTTAAAATGACGTGAGTTCTCAAAAACTTAAATGGCACTAGGTATAAAATAAGGTGCACACCGGTTTACTGTGTGCTCGAACTGCCAACTGCAGTGGATAGGTCAAATCATAGGTCGCATGTAAATTATTTGTCTACTAATATTTTTATTTATACCCAACTGGAAGTAATTGCACATACCCCCGTGAATTTCAAAACTATATAGCACGTCCATTCGATTCCATGCTCCACTTAAAAGTGGTATTGTCTAGTTGTCAGATCTATACTGACGGAAAACACGACAGGTCGAGATTTTCACCACATTGTTCTTGGAAACGCATTCAGCGCCACTTCCGCACGTGTTTCGTACTTCCTTGGACTGAATGGGCCCAATGTGGCCACTGATTCTGGATATTCCTCCTCAATGGTTGCATTGCATTTGGCATGCGACAGTTTAAGGGAAAAGGAGACGGATTTGGCTTTGGCGACTGGTGTTAATTTATTAATAGATCATTTCCCACACAGTGAGGTCTCTATTTTAGCAAAAGACGGGCATTGTAAAACATTTGATGAAAAGGCAGATGGTTTTGCTCGTGCTGAAGGTGTCGTTGTTGTAGTTTTGAAAAGATTAATAGATGCCATGAGAGACGGAGATAAAATAATTTCCATTGTAAGGGGCTCTGCTTTGAGTAATGAAGGGACCACTTCAAGTTTTGGTACTCCGAGTAAATTCTGTCAGGAAATAGCAATCAAAGACGCTTTGAGGGTAGCGGGAGTTAATCCGGAGGAGGTAGATTACGTCGAAGCTCATGGAAGTGGTACACCAATTGGTGATCCAATCGAATTTGCCGCCATTTCAGCTGGATACAAAGCCCAGAGAGAAAAGCCACTTAAAGTTGGCTCAGTTAAAACAAACACAGGTCATACCGAGTCTGCTGCAGGTTTGGCTGGTATATTGAAAGTGAATTTGGCAATGGAAAATGAATTAATTCCTGCGCATCGAAATGTAACTGTCCTATATCCAAATATTGATTTAAACTCGTTGCCGGCACAAATTCCTTTGCAATCATTGCAATGGAGTAAAAATCCAAAGAGAAAACGTTTAGCAGGAATAAGCTCTTTTGGAATTAGTGGAACAAATGTCCATGTAATTCTGGAAGAACCTCCTTCAACTTCAATTATTGAAATTGAAAGTCCAATACAAGATGAAACCCACCATATGCTAACATTATCTGCTAAAACTGAAAATTCTTTGAAAGATTTAGTGGAAAATTATTCCACCCACTTAAAAAAACATCCTGAATTGACGTCAAGAGATATTTGTTACACATCCAATGTCGGACGACAACATTTTAAACATCGTTTGTCAATAGTAGCTAAAGATTTGAATGACATAAAAATGAAATTATTGTCACCTGGGGTTTTAAATGAGGCACATGCAACCAAAAAACCTAAAATTGCTTTTCTTTTCACTGGTCAAGGCTCACAATATCATTCTATGGCTAAAACATTGTATCAAACAAGTCCAGTGTTTCATAATGCTTTGGAATTATGTGACACAATTTTGAAAAATAACGTTAACATTTCCATACTTGATATACTGTTTGGAGATGAGGGTACTAAAAAACTCGAAGAAACGCTTTACAGTCAGACCAGCATTTTTTGCATTGAATACGGTCTGCTGAAGCTATGGGAAAGTTTAGGAATAAAGCCAGATTACGTGTTGGGTCACAGTGTAGGAGAATTTGCAGCTTCTGTTGCTGCAAAAATCGTTTCTTTAGAAGAAACATTGATGCTGGTAGTACGAAGAAGTCAATTGATACACAACTTGCCCTCTGGTGGAATGTTGGCAATTAGATCGAACGAAGAAAGAACTAAAAACTTGATTGAATCATTTTGCTTAAAGAATCCTGGTGATTGGCTCGATGTTGCAGTAATAAATTCTTCGGACGAAGTAGTTGTTGCTGGAAAATCAGCATCACTGCGCAGATTTTCCGAGTTCTGTATTCGAGAGAATATTAAAAGTCAACTTTTGGCTGCGTCTCATGCATTCCATTCTCGAGATATGGAGGGAATGCTTAGCGAGTTTGACAAAAGCGCGGCTAAAGTTGAATTCAAATCTCCTGCTTGTAAGTACGTGTCTGGTTCCTCGGGTACACATTTATATGAGGGAGATATGAATTTTCAGTACTGGCAAAATCATGCAAGGTATTGCGTAGATTTCACAAAGGGAATAAAATTACTACACAACGAAGGGTGTAATGTTTTTATTGAAATTGGAGCCCATCCAATCTTGATTGCTCTTGGAATGACCAATTTACCTTCCTTGGACACACAAAATACCCTTTAGCTCTCTTCAATCCGCAGAAATGAGGACAATTGGACTACATTTTTCGGCAGTGTCTCAAAAATGTACACTAATGGTTTTGATTTAGATTGGGAGGGTTTTCACTCGTTAGATTGTTCTGTGAAAGTACCTTTACCTCAATATCCATTTCAAAGGCAAACGTATTGGATTGAAAGCAAAAATGATGCACTGACCAAGCCGCTGCATCCTCTTTTAGGAAGAAAGATTCCGCTGGCGGTTATCAAGGATCACGTGTTTCAAAATACTTTGAGTTTGAATGCATTTTCCTACTTGCTGGACCATCAGGTGGCAAATGTCATTGTATTGCCAGGTGCAGGATTTGCTGAAATCATATTGGCTGCTGCAAAGGAAGTTCTGAAAGATGAAACCAACAACTGCAATATTGTTGTTGATGATCACAGAAATTAGTTGCCCTACTGAAGCGGGTAATTTAAAAGAATATTTATTGCATCCTATTGTGTTGGATGCCATGTTTCAAACTGCAAGGTTTAGCAATGGTGAATTAAGTTCAGATTTATATCTTCCTGTAGGTGTCTCTAAGATCACGATGTTTGATAATAACGACTCGTCAATACTTTATGCGCATGCTTTTAAAGACGAAATTTTGGCGAATGTTCATTTGTTCGACGGAAAGTCAAATTTATTGTGTTGCATGGAAGGAGTTCGTTTGGTCAAAACATCAATTGGTTCCTTCATGAATGTTATTTGTGCTCAAAAAAATCTGTTGCCAGGACTCTACCAGGAAATTTGGAGACCCAGACAGTCCAATTTTCAGTCACGCGTTGATTTATCGTTAGTTCCTGATTTAAGACAAATTGAGAGTAATGTAAAAAATAAAATGCACGAGGCAATGAGTTCGTATGACCAGGTTGAGCAATCGATTAGGATAAGCAACAAACTTGTAAGTTTGATGATAATCAAAATTTTTCTTAAAGTTGGTTGGAAACCAAAATTGGGAGAGATTTTGTCTGTGAGATCATTTATGAATGAGTTTCTATTGGTACCAACACATGAAATGCTTATTGACAGATTTTTTGACATTTTACAAGAAGACGGGTATTTAAAACAGAATTGTAATTTTGAAGAACCCGAGTGGAAGGTAATTAAGTTACCAAAGAACATTGACAAAATTTCCAAACAAATTGATACTACAAAGTCGGAATTCGAGGGTTTACCTATACATGAACTTGAGCTACTTATTATATTTCACTGTTCAGGTAAAATTATCAATGTGTTATTGGGTGAAATGTCAGGTGTTGAGCTCTTATTTCATATTTGGAAACGCAAATCCTGATATTAATCCATTAATCATTTTTACTAAGGGCAAAGGCGTTGCTTTGGCTAACTTACGTAGCAGATATTACTTGGAGTCAAAGTTTAGCGATATTAAAACATGTGGCACAATTTTAAGAATCTTAGAAATCGGAGCCGGTTCAGGGGCCACTACAAATGAAATCTTAAATGGTTTACATAGTAAAGGAATACCGTTTCGATATACTTTCACTGACATTTCACCGTTATTTTTGGAAAAAGCAAAAGTCCGACTTGAAGATATTTCCAGTATTGATTATCAAGTTTTAAATATTGAAAAAGATCCAAAAAATCAAGGTTTTATTCCAAATTCTTATGATGTGATAATTGCGGCAAATGTAATACACGCAACAGAAAATATTGCAAGTTGCATCAGGAATGTTAGACAACTATTAGTCCCAAATGGAACACTCATTTTGCAAGAAATGTTGCAACCAATTCGCTATATTGACTTCGTTTACGGCACAGTGGAAGGCTACTGGAAGTTTAAAGATTTTGATATAAGGACCAATCACCCATGTATCAACGAAAGTTTATGGAGAAATGTATTATTGCAAAATGGATTTAAAACTTCGCACCTACTTTCTGAGAGAAAAGAATTTAGTTCAATTATAATAGCTGAAGCGAATGATAGCGATCACGTCTATGTCAGTACAAACAATACATTGAATCTGGAGATTAAATCTCCGATTTGGATAATATTTTCAGGTTCCAGTGACATAATATCGAATTAGCTTAAAAAACAGATTGAAATGAGTGGTGACAAAGTCATGATGACTACAGATCATTCCATGATGCATACAGATCATTCCATGATGCATACAGATCATTCCATGATGCATACAGATCATTCCATGATGCATACACATCGTATTGTTGATCGCTTTGTAGACTATTCAGACGAAAAAAGCGTTTTCAGTTATCTAACAGATATCAATGAAATATTTTATGTAAAAGGGGTGATCGTCTTGCAAGGGTTAGACCAAGACACTCACCAGGAATCATTTTGTAGAACATTGTTGTACATCGCTAAATATTTAGCCAGTAGCAACAATCCTTGCAAAATTGTTGTTGTTACTCGCGGTATTTATTCCATTGGAGATCAAGGGAATGTGTATCCAGATCAATCCACTATTTGTGGTGTATTTAAAGCCTTTCAAATCGAGCGTATGGACTTCTACGGTCTGCTCTTAGATTTGGACCCTGATATATCAAATGATTTTTTGGATGCTCAACATATATTTGCAGAGTTGTGGAACCAAAATGAAACTTTGGTCGCTTACAGAAATGCAAATCGTCATGTTCTCAGATTTGGAAAGTTGCAAACTGTAAGTTCTCCTTTAGATTTGCCCAACGGTCGGTATGAAATTGTTATTCCTCAAACAAAAAGGATTAATGATGTGACATACAAATCATCCAAACACGGTTTAATCCATTCTGATGAATTAGAAATATGTGTTAAAGCTGTAGCTTTAAACTTCAGAGATATTTTCACAATTCTGAAGCCTGATATGTTTGTATCAAGATTTGAAGCAGTGGGAACGGATTTTAGCGGAGTTATTTCTAGACTAGGTGACAGCGTTTCCAATTACAAAATAGGAGACGAGGTTTTTGGAATATCTGACAGGAGCTCAATAGCAAGTCATGTGATTGTAAATTCAAATCTTGTGCTTCATAAACCAAAACAATTCACATTCGCCGAAGCTTGTACCTTGCCTTCCGTGTTCCTAACGGCCTATCATTGTTTAGTTTCTGTGGCAGAGTTGAAAGCGGGGGAAATTATTCTGATTCACACTGCGTCTGGTGGGGTTGGTCTTGTTGTAATACAAATAGCCCAGTTCATCGGGGTAGATATTATAGCAACTGCTGGAAGTAAAAGAAAAAGGACGTTTTTGAAATCGTTGGGCTTCAAACATGTGTATCATTCCAGGGATTTATCATTTGGGGAAAATATCGAGAAAGTTACCAACGGGAGAGGAGTTGATATGGTTTTGAATTCCTTGACAGGACAAGGTTTCGAGGAAACGACATTAAAGGCTTGTGCAAAAAGGGCTCGTTTTATAGAAATGGGCAAAGTTAATATTTGGCAACCAGACGACGTAAATAAACTGTGTCCAGATGTGAAGTACACAATAGTTGATTTAGAATATATTGACGGTGCAGATATGAAAAAATTGACGAATGCAATGAATGATTTAGAAAAAACGGGAGTAAAACCTTTACCTAACACACGATTTTTTGCAACAAACATCAAAGACACTTTGAACTATTTCCTAAAAGTCCAACATATTGGCAAAATTGTTGTTACTATGCCTGAAATTAAAGAAAGTCTTGGAAAACAATTCAAAAGCGACTTATTATTCAGCAGTAATGGAACGTAATTGTCACTGGAGGTTTGGGTGGAATTGGGTTGGAAGTGTCAAAGTGGATGGTAAAATGTGGTGCCAGACACGTGGTATTGGTAGGTAGAAATGACCCGAGTGAAAAAACGCAGGAGGTATTGAAAATGTTAAGCTGTAAAGGTGTGAATGTGTTGTCCATGCAGGTTGATGTTGGAGATTTAAAACAATGTGAGAATTTATTTGCTGTAATGAAAGCTGAAATGCCTCCTTTAAGGGTGTCATTCATTCAGCGGGAGCTCTTTCTGACGGAATGATTAGAAGTCAAACTTGGGAAAAATTCGAGATTGTATTTAATGCAAAAGTTTGGGGTAGTTGGAATTTGCATGAACTCACAAAGGACATGGCATTGGAACATTTTGTAATGTTTTCCTCCATGGCTGCTTTGGTAGGACCTCTGGGTCAAAGTAATCATTGTGCAGCTAACATGTTTTTGGATTCATTGGCCTTCTACAGACATTCGTTAGGCTTGCCAGCTCAAACTGTAAATTGGGGTCCTTGGTCAAAGGTAGGGACAGCAACCAATACAATATTTGGCAAAGAAGGAGCTCTGGGTTTAAAACCAATTTCTCCCTCTCAAGGAATATCAGCCCTTCAATTTATTATGAGTCAACCTATTGTACAAGTAGGTGTTATGCACATTAATTTTTCTGAATATATCGAACCAATTCCAATAGCTCATGGATATTTTTCAGAAGTTCTGGACTATGATAATGGAAATAATATAACTCAGTTAAAAGCAGCAGGGGAAAAATTTTGGAACGAAATGGAAAGCCTGAATGAACAGAATAGGGCGGCATATATAAAAAAATGCATCGACTCAATTGTTCGTCTGACTTTAAAACTTCCAGAGTCTGAAACCGTGGATGAGCATCAGCAGTTTACGGAAATGGGAATGGATTCATTGATGGCTGTAGAAATGCGAAATAAACTGCAACTAATATTTGGAAGAAACTTAGTGCTCAATCCAACATCATTGCTGGATTATCCCACAATAGCAGGACTCAGTAACTACTTGGCTAAACTAACAATGAATGTAGATGTAGGAGGTCAGGTGAATATAACTGCCGAAACCGATACAAAAGCTACCAGAGAGTTATCCTTGTCAGATTCAGTGCTGCCGGGTAATATAAACATTTCGGGTAAAGCTGTACGTCCGTCAGACATAAAATCCATTTTGCTTACCGGTGTTACGGGATATTTAGGGCCCATTCATCTTGCAGAGAAAATAGTCAAAGACAATATGAGAAAGTTTGATCTCTGTTGTCCACTTACAAATGTAAGAATCGTGTTGGGTGATATAACGCAGTCCAATTTAGGAATGACTGTTGATGATTATCAAAAACTAGTGAAAAACGTTGATGCCATTTTCCATTGTGCTGTTAAAACAAATCATATCGAGCAATACATAATCTCTAAATCAGGCAAAGACATTCGTTCAGTAAAAGTTTTAGGAACAATTAAAATATTGGAGTTCGCGGGGACATTCAAAACGAAGAGAGTTGCATTCATGTCGTCCTATTCCACCGTAAATGTTCTTAATGAAAATGGAGTAGTGCCTGACGAGTTTCCCTCAAACGAAAACCTTGGCGACGGTTTAGAAGTAGGATATTCTCTTACTAAATTTGTATGTGAAAAATTAATGGATCAAGCAAACAGGTTAGGTATTCCTTGTACAGTTTTTAGACTCCCCACTTTAAGTGGACATAGTGAAACGGGTCATTTTACAACTGACACAAACTTCATTATGAATTTTATTTTTACTTCTGCTCGCCTGAAGGTGTGTGTTGACATTCCTGGAGGTTGGTACTCAATTCCAGTTGATATTGCCGCTAAAATTTCAAAACTAATATTTTTTTAATGATCAGGCTGAGACTGGAGTATACAATGTAGTTTGCAATGAGCCATTGACATCCAATGGATACGTTAATGTAGATAATGAAATGGGTATCACCCAAAAACTGGTCACAGACAGAGAGTTCCACGATATACTGGATTCTCAAAATAATTCTTTAATCGAAATGTTTAAAGAAGGTACAAAAGGACTTAAGTTTTTTGATGCAGGTAGAAATGCGCTTCCGGTTTTTAAATTGGCGTTAAATGGGGAAAACAAAAATATTTTTGAAATGAGCAGAAAGCTATACAAAGCTGTGAGAAATATTGAAGACATTAATCCATCTCCATTGGATACAATGAGACGTCAAATTACGTACGCCATCCAGAGTGGAATGCTTGACCAATTGGGCATTGAATGCCAAAAGAAATCAAACTAAACATCCCGATGAATAAAAATACAAAAAAGATTAATAATTTAAAATTTTCTTTATCACTAAATTCAACAATTATTTGTATAACAAAGTCGCTTTAAATAATATTACTTTTTTATAGTTTATAAATTTACTGTTTTGTTATGTTATTGAACACTCATCTGCCTTAATTTGCAGTGCCGTAACTAAGTTTTCCAGGGCCGGAGGAAATGTAACAAAATTTACTTTTCAATCATTGAGAAAAGATTACATTGGTTCTTGGTGATAACAATTGCTTTGCACACCTTTGAATGGAATGTCTGGGCTGGGGTAATGACACAACTCCAAAAAGAATATTAACAGAGAACCAAGGACGATTTTATTTTGTCCCGGCCCTTTATTTACATACGGATTATTTACGGTTTTTTACAATATTTCGTGAAAGCAACCTCTTTTTGGATTTCGAACGGCCAATTGCCCATTTGTACTCCACTATACACGAAGTTGTGTCGAAGTATATACAAAACCCCTTAAAAATATTGACCATATAGACCCAAAACTTCAAAATATCAATAAATTTACTTAAATAGTTTTTATGTTTAAAGGTATTTGGTTCTAAAATGCTTCACATAACATGAAAGATGGAGTATTCGAGACCTCAGATGTGTAGAGAAGGAAACAACAGAGTCGAAAATCAATAAATACCCACTCTTTGGTAGTCATCGATTCTATGTGACAATAATGTGGAAAAGTTTTCCATGTTTCCGGAATGTGCCGGCCCCCTGACCGGGGTTCCCTCCCCTGGCCACCTCGTCGTTACGCTACTGCTAATTTGTATTATTGCAAAGTATAGGTACTGGTAAATAAGAAATAAAAGACAATAATAATAAAATATATGTTTATTGTACACTTCTAATTCCATTTTGCCGGTTTACTAATTAATTATGCTTATGTTTGGTAATTTACGATAAATATTATTATTTACAATCTGCTTCATTGTACCTAATTTTGTTACAAAGTTTAAACATGAATTTTAATGAGTGTACTATAATTCCCAATACTATTATCGTTAAATGTAAATTAGGTGGTCTGTCGGTAATGGTCACGTGGTATGATTACAAAATTATTTTAA
>JAQFYB010006351.1:0-12370 GCA_034694085.1 Pogonognathellus longicornis | reverse complement strand
ATAGACCGATGGACCCCTATTTAAAATTGCGCGCAAAATCAATGTGTGAAGTATCCTTGCAACAACACGCCCTATACTTCACTAAGATCTGCAAACACAAAGAAAGGCATAAATAATTCCCCTATCATTATTGAAACAAATATAATATATATAAATACATACATATTAAATTAAATTATACACATATCATATATACTTCATAATTATATTTTTGTAGGTGTATTGGCACCCAGATATTATGTATATTTATAATATTTATTTTTTTCATACAAACGGAAAAATATTTTTGGGGAATTTCGTATTCTTTGTTGTAAGGTTGCATGTCTGCAGATTGATTAGCATTACTTTCCTTGAAATATTTTGCGAATGGATTTCCTGCTTGTGGCTTACATCCAAAGAGAAATTCTTCGATTTCGTTCTGTGTCAGTCCCATCTGTAAGTTTACGTTCAATCCAATAGCAATTAACAACATTATTAATACATGCATACTTAAAATTACATGATTTATAATACTACAGAATAATATTCATAATAAGATATTATGCTTGTACTATATTTGTATTATAAGAATAGCATACTTGTAGCTTATGTAATTTACAAGTGTACCTTCCGAATATTATGGATTTAATGTATTATCATATTACAATATAATAGAGAGTTATGTCTGGTATCTAGAACTCTTACAACTTAAAACAATCTTGCATAAAACATTGATTTTATATCTCGAGATTAATGTTTCAATTTTATGCAAGCTCTGCCATAACTCCCTAATATAATAATCATATTTTTAAGTCTAATACACAATATACACACACAGTACACACTACAATAGTGGTGAATATCAACAAAATATAAATACCACGTAGTACCTAGTACATAACCTATTATTTCTTACTTGTGGTTTCCTGTAGTAGTATCTATAGTAAAATCCTGAGCCAAGAGCAGTAACAATACAAACAATGAGTGGTACACCAATTACGAGGAAGTAAGCTTTGAACTGCCAATCTGTGGACAAACATACAAAATTATATTATACTAGGTCTTTTTAAAATGTGTTACAATTAAATAATGTCAAACAATGTTTTGCTATATGTGTAGTATAATTATGTATAAACTCTGATTTTTTGCTTACTTCCGTCTTTGGTCAACTCAATAGCTACAACTTTGACAGCCTTGCCAACCAGGTTCGTTGCAGTGCATTCATACTCGGAAAATTTATTATCAATTGTAGCTTCAGACCATTCGTAAATAGAAACCACTGTCATTTCATCATTGATTGTTGTCGTGGACTCCAATTCCTAAAAAATGATAATTCACTCATGTATAATGTTTGCAACAAAAACTATTTATTAGGTACTAAGGAATGTTATAGTATAAGGATGTCAATTTTTATTTACTTTTCCGTCCTTTCTCCAAACCATGGTAGGAAGGGGATCCCCGGAAGCTACACAGTCCAATAATAACTGTCCTGATTGTTGAGTCCCTTTAGGAATTCTTATAGTTTCTCTTTCACCGCTATTCATGATCATTGGCTTTACTCCCTCTTAAGAATGGCCAAAACGATTAAAAATGTGTAAATATGTTAAATTTTACACAAAATGTGAATTCTCTAGTAATTTTTGCAGGAAATATTAATTATTATTATTTACCTCTTATTGTTGTATTCAATGCTATATGTCTCCATGTATTATCGAACCAATAAGACGTTGAACAAAGAACTTGGACGGTGGCCTCCGTCAATTGAGTTGTCCACGTTGATCTTCCTCCCACCAGTTGACTTTGAATTTTCCCTGTTTAAATAAATACATATCGTAAATATAGAAAAAAACTCAATGAACATAGAAATGTAGAAAAAACATCAAAAATAAAATAGATATTGATGTGCCTTACTTTCAACAAGGTCATTACTGTGGCTTTCTCGTGTGAACCAAATCATAGTTCCAGCTTGAGTGAAACGACGAGTTTCGCATATGAAAGTATAGTTGGTGTGTGCGTAAAATTTATTTCCTTCTAGTGAAGTATTATTATTTGTGTCGACTTTTAAAGCCAGGTAATAACTGTCAGGGTCCTCTTTTCTTTTAAGATTTAACCAATCTACGCAAAATATATTACAGTGCCTAAAATTACTGATATTGTAATTTATCCTAATTTTTTTAGCATACCTAACCTTTTTGAATTAATAACATTGCATGGACTTAATGGACTAAAGTGTCTTAAAACTTACCGAACCCGTATTTATCCAACAAGAATCTCGAGTTATGCAACGGAGTGCCATATTCGAAAAGATAATAATTATGCATGTACGAGCAGTAACCAACACCATTAGTCGTTTGACTTGGTAGTGTCAGTAATTCCCAACCTCCAAACTCCCGACCTACTTTTGTGGTTATTTTTACAGTATAACTTCGATTGGAGTACTTCTATATTGGACAATAGAATAAATTACTAAAATGTATATTAACATACACAATTTCATACCATAACTTAAGGCACTATTTCATAACGAATTATTACTAACCGGTATCACAAAGGCCCCTAGTAAATCAAATTGAGCGGGATTTTCAATTTCAATTAATTCTAAGCGAGGAGCTAAGTCAGAATCACGGTCAATCATGTCATCCTCAATTTTCATTTTGCAGTTCACATTCAAAGATTGAACCCAGGGTCGGTTATCGGGTCGCGAGTGATATGCACTGAATTCTGAAGAATTGCTATATTTTCCTTCTGTGTACTCAAGTGAGTCAGGCTCCTTGGGGGAGTTTGGGTCTAAAATTAAATCCCAATTATTATCCGTCATTTCATTAGTAAGCATTGTTAGTATATTTTTACGTTGTCAGCAACGTTAGCATAGCAGCATATCGGTTTGCCAATACCGGCAAATGGCTGGCATTTTTTTCTTCTTAACACAGATAAGCTCTAAATTTTTAAAACTCCTAATATGCCATGTATTAACATTTTGTAACTTTTAATCTCCAATTTTTTAAATTTAATCATTTGAATAAAGCGGGAGAAAGATCCATATTACGCCATTTTAATATTTGCCGGTATTTACCGATTATGTTGTGAATGGTATTTCAAAAATTTTCTTAAATGAATTTCTCAAATAAGCATTTATTATTCTTACCAAAGAAATTTAGTTGTTTTCTCTGTTGACCCAATTGACAGTAAAATTTGTCGGTTTCATATTGGCTGATGGTGTTTGAAGTCAACGTTATAAAACCAACATCAGCAGAATATTTAAAAATTTCAGAATTTCGGGAATCAGATTCAGCTGAAGAATGCATAATAGTTTCCGTGCCCTTTGTTAAATGATTGATTTCAATTTTAGTCAATTTCACTAGTCAGTACGGGGTTTTTCATCGTTGTATAACAAATTAATCGAAATGTGTCACTCACGTATTTGTTTATATGAATTAAATCGACGGAGGAATGAAAATTCGACGGACGACATGGGAATATGAATCCAGTTTGTGAATAACGAGAAAAAAGATGACTCTGCTTGTGTTCAAGCAAAGATTCTTTCCCATTCTCTATACAGAATAATATGAAAAATATAAATTGAATATGTTTTTGCTTGATCGAATGATAATGCTATGTATTACACATTAAATGTTTAATAATACAAATACAACATATTTAGTATTTTTTAAAAAATAGATACCTTCAATGAAAAAGTAAAATGATGACTTGATTCCTGTATTCCAAATGCCATCAAAAATGTAATTTCCTGACCTGCTATAAACTTTTACGTCATTTTCGTCAATGAAATATTTCCTTTTCACAGTATCATTCAGCAGATGTCTGTAGTTTGAATACAATTTCCTGTTGCTCGTTATGTTAACATCAACAACATATTTCACTCGGGAAGCATTAGTGTGTGGCACTACAGATTTCCAAAAATATGGTCGAAGAGCTTCCGTGGGCTAAGTATAGTTATTTACATGTAAAAACCGCTCGTCATTAAAACGTTGCACGAAATCACAATAATCTTTCTGAGTGCTTATTAGAGACTAGGTATATTATATTTATGTAATTATTTTGTGCATTAAAATTGTTTTTTCTTAATTGTACATACCTTAACTCCATCATACGTAAACGTAATGGGCATTTCAGAAACACATTGCAGTGTGAATACTAAAAAAATATAATAATAAATTTTTTATTTTGAAATGAGATTTTATAAAAATAGATATGAAAACATAATTAAATTTATTTTGTACCAGAATAATCTCCAATTAACCGCATAATTTTGTTTGAAATGCACTTCAGTTCTAAAGTGTTGCTAGAATTTTCATCGTCAATGATGGAACATTGTATCTGTATTTGGCGGTTGCTCTGAGTACATCTTTGAAAAGCGTCGTTTATATTTTTTGCCGTAGTAGAATGTACACTTAAAACGAATAGAAAAATTTTGAAAATCAGTTTCATTTTCAGGCGTGAATACATTTAGGTAATTATTTTTGATTGACACTATAAATTAATCTACTTTTGTTATATAAAAACTGCGTTAAAATGTTGGTGTAGGTGCCTACATAACTGGGGTTATACAACTCGGTAAATAATCTGCAAATGTTTCTTAATAATGTGCATTTGTTTATTTATATTGTAAAATGCTGTTTATTCTGACAATCTTTGACTTATATGATTAGGTTAACCTAATCGGTTACGCAAACGTAAGCAGGAAAATGTATCATTTATTGTTAAAGTATAGAAAACATCAACAAAATTTTTAACCACAATATATACTGCACAGTGAGCAAGGAAATATGTATCTCAGTAACGCAAACATGCAAAAGTTTAAGTGCGTATTAGAATGACGACAAAACTCGTGCTAGTAAAACACTGTTACGTCTAAAAATATTTGTAAACAAAATAAAATACTTACCAATAATAAATTTTCTGACGAACACACTGGCAACATTAACAATAATTTTATTGCCTTTCATGAGAAATTTTATTTGTCACACCAAGAGAACGCTGAGTTTGATAGTATTCAGTTCATGTTCAATATTTGTTCACCGATTGAATATTATTTTTACATAAATCAATTTAAAAAAATCCTAATGATCACTGTCCTTAATAGCTAATGATCTTAACATTAAGCTGAATATAAAAGTCTTGAAAAATCAGAAGTATTAAAAAGTAAAGAATTTGAATATCCCTATTTTATAGTTGGTCGAGTTATAACGAAAATGTTTTTCGAGCACACTTTATATTGAAAGAAATGTTGGATTCATAACTACGATCGATGAAAGTGATTTGCGGGTTTCTTAAAAGCTGAACACTTTCATGTAATCGGTACGCGACACTTACATATACGCGTTCGATATTTGATGTTCTACAAATCAATACATTTTAACTAATGAACATACCTATTATATTATTTTAAATCGTAGACTATAGACTATGAGATTTAGGTAATGAGAGAACTACCACGTCCTACAAATAAGTGACCACCATTTTCACCTCACACGCGAAATACAATATATAATACCTACCTAAGTATTTACATTATAATGACATGTTTTCTGTCTGTGTTCTATAGCAACATTATATTATCGATTGTTTTATACAACTGAAATATTACTATATGATATTTTCATTGCGATTAAGACGATAAAGTTTGCTGCAAAAAATACCTGACATTTTATTTGAATAGTGTACTATTAATTATTGTTTTAATATTTTGGAATTCAAATTATCGAATTGGTAGCACAGAAATTTGTAAAAATTGTAAAAAATCGAAAATAGTCTTTGCTGCTGACACTAAATTAAAACAATAGCAATTTAATGATAACGGCAGAGTGACTTCTGATTAGTTCAAATAATCTCGAGGGAGGTTCACAAAATCACAAAACTATTAAATGGATACATTTGTAAGCATAGGCTCTTTTCTGTTAAATATTTGCTACGTAGCTGACATTGTGCTTCCTGTAAAATTATATGTAAACCTAATATTAACTAGCTATTACACAAAACCTGAGAAAGTCCTGTGATATTAATAAATGAATTAACTATTTGTAGTTAAATTACTGCATGGTTAATATAAATATACCCAAAGCTAATACGGTTCGATAATATAAATCTTCAGTACATTATATTTATGCCCGTGGCTTTTGTGAAGCCAGGGGGGGGGGTTGCACTACTGTCGAAATATTTAGGATGTGAATCTAATTAGCATAATCCCCAGTTTGAAAAATAAGAGGTTTATAGAAGAGTTGTGCACAATTTCCATAGTAACATTTTTTCACTGCTGGATTGCATTGCATTGCATTGGATAACTGCTGAATTAACTTCATCAATTAAAATACATTGCAATTTAACCTTACGTAATCTTCAGGTCCACATTCTAAATATTTCAACAGTCAACAATACGTGCGGGTATTATGGTCCAGTATTAACAATTTTTTTCTTATCACAATACCTTTTTTGTGTAAATAATCCAAGGTTTACATAATGCAACTTCTTGGCAATGCAAAAAGTATGCCATCTTATTATTTCATTTTTTTGATAAAAAGATAAACGACGGCAACAATACCATAAACACAATTAGTGGGACCATAAGTGGAAATCCACCTGTTCAACCTGTGCCTATCCAAAGTTCACCAAAAAATGCCTTGAAAGAACATCCTGGCATAATTGCCCGCTCATTATCTGTGGTAAGTTCTATTGGTTTCTCCTTTACAGATATTTACAAAACTAATTTCCGATTAATGTGGGGTTTGGGGGTTTAAACCCCGGGTCGCCCGATGGGCGTCCAAAACCCCTCCGGGCGCCGCAGGCGCCCGTGGCGTCCAAGAAAGGCGACCCAATTTGGGGCTCTCGGCGCCCCAAACCCCACCAGGCGCCCCATTTTGGTGCGCCCGGTGCCCCATTTTGGGGCACCCGACTCCCATTTTTGGAAGTCGAAAAACACATTTTTAAAAAACACGCTCTCAACTCCACTAAAGAAGCGCCCCAAACCCCACCAAAAAGGCGCCCCAACCCCACTAAATCTGAAAATTTCGCTACACATGAGGTGCCCTACGGCTATTGTTGATACCGAAGGCGCCGGGCGCCCCAACCCCGGCGGGCGCCTCAGGCGCCCGCCCCGGGCGCCTTTACATAAATCGGAGAACCGCCCATTTCTTAGGATATACTACAACTAAATAAGCATCTATGTCTCAACACTTTCATGCAATGTTATATATTTTTAAAACATGGTATCCTTGTTTGATTAAATTTTTCAGATCGTTGGTACTGTTTGTTTTTGTTTGTCATTCGTCGGCTCTTTTGATGACTTCCAAAACCAAGTGACTGTGAAACAAGGGAGAAATGGATCAACGTCTTACATCAACGGCTACGGGCATGGATACAACACCGAGTTCTATAATCAAATTTTTTTCGGCGTTGTTATCGCCTGCTACATATTTACGATTGTCGTCATCGCAATAATTTGTAGATGGAAAAAGTTTACAGAAAGATGGAAACAAATGGTAATTTATATTAGAGTAAGTATTTAAAAATAATGTAATATAGAACTCAGCACAAATGAGGAACTTTTTCGAGGACCAACATAAGAAACAAAAGTCAACACAAATTATTAAGAACTTTTATTCATAAATTAATTCAGGAAAATAATTAGCCATGGGGTACAGGCGCGTAGCCAGGAATATAAGTTGGGCTGTACAGCAGGGATCTCAAAAAATGTTCTTCCAAGGTACAGGGGGCGGAGGCAAGGCCATCTTCCAAGTGGGGGGGGGGGGGTAGAAAAATTTGACGAAAAATTCGATGACCGGTTGGGGTAGAACAACGTCCACCTTCCAAGTTTTGGGTTTTGGGGGGCTTCAACAATGTCCACCTACCATGTTGGGTGCGGGGTTTTGCTTTTGGAGGGTTTTTGCAGCCTGATTTTGTATCTCCCATGTAATAAAGCCTGCCGGCACCCCTGGTACCCAGGTACCGTGTTTTCGAGTTCCCTGCTGCATATCGTCATACCTAATCGTAAAAAGCCACAAATTGATTTTCAATATCTTAAATATGTCCCACCCCACCTATAAATATCTTCGGCGGCACCTAATTTTATTACACCAGTAGTCTACTGGTGTAATAATCAGGGATAGAAAATGCCCTGGCCAGTAGAAGTCTAAACGTCTATAAACTTTTTCCATGTACTTTACAGAACAGATTTTTTCATCTTGTATTTGCATATCAGCTTTTCTTTGGTTGGGTTTATGGAATCATTGGAACAATTCAATTTATTGCAAAGTGCTGCCACATAAGTGATGGATCGCCCTTATGGACCAATTACAACAGTTCACCAAAGCAAGGATACTCAAAGCGTTGTCTATGCGCTCTGCAGGTGGATTGGAAGTCAGAAGACTACGCGGTTGACAAATATGTTGAAACGCAACACTGGAGTCAAGAAGTATATAACGCATCAGATAGTATTCTTCAGGCAACCCCACACCACTTGGAAGCACGCTTCGCTCTCCTCGAAAGTTTTAATTTTATATTCGAAAATTTAATATATACTCAGTTTTGAAATACTTTTGATGTTAATTATTGATATAGGCGCTTAGCATCTTATGGGTGGCGCTTAATACAACGGCTTCCATTTTTGCTTGAAGCTTGATGGACACAAACTGTATCATATGTAAGTCGTATTTTAATTTAAAGATTAATGGAGTATTGAAATTTTCACTTATTTGTATGTGATTTAGGTTTTAAAGAGCTCCCAGATAGGGCAACACTATTAGAAGGAAGCAATATTCAACCATGAAGCCCACCCGGGATTATACTTTAGAGAAGTTCAGTTTTACAACCCACAATATGATGACAGTTTAAGTATGAAATAAACCATTGCAAAACGGATATAAGGAGTGGCGGAGTATTACCAACCTGTGCAACCCAATTTTTTTTCAAAAGACAACTATTCAATAATTTTTCATGTGAAAAATCTTTTGCGTCACTGTCTGCTCAACTAAACTTATCTTTCAAGAATGCAAGTACACATTACAGGCAAACGTTTAACAAACGAAACAAAGTAATCTATTTGCGCTAGAATGATGGATAGTGGAAGTGCTAGATTCAGGATATACTATTGTCAATTTATAACGGATAGGGATGTGTTGTAAATTTACACTAGTTCATAAATGCACAGATACATATAAAGATAGATAGATTGTGTATACACAGCACGTTCTTATACAGTAGCTCCGCTACTGAATAAATACGTATTGAACGAAGTGGATATCAATCAAGTATTTACAGTGCATAAACGTTAGGGGTTAGCTTGACATTCGTATTTCCCATTCGTAGATGTATTGTCAGAACAAATCTTCTTCCATATCGCTCTTTTCCATGTGTTTTTAGAAAATTGTAAAATGCCATACTGCCCTGTTTAAAATTAATCCCTCATTAGCAGCTCATTAAGCTATTTTGAACTACCCTCGGACCTTTTGCTTTTTAACAATTTCACATTTCTTGTAAGGACTAAGGACTGCGCTGCTTTAGGTTACCAATTTACCATTACAGTCATGCAATTGGTAACGTAAAGCAGCGCAGTCCTTAGTCCTTACAGATTTTACAATTTTCTAAAAAAACATGGAAAAGAGCGATATGGAAGAAGATTTGTTCTGACAATATCAAAAAACTATTGCAAACAGATATAACAAAGTAGTATTGCCCCCGAAATAATCAACCAAGCTCATATTATGAACATAAACTTGATTTAAGTCTAACATGTAAATACACATTTTAAAATAACCAAAAATTTTTACATTGTAGAAGCACATACTCGTACAAATACATGTTAATTCAGTAATGTTAATATTATATTGCTATTAATAATATCTCTATGCATACATATTAAAGTAGTTCAGATTACTTCGAATAATTTATCTAAGAAGCTATAACATAGCTAAAGGTGTAAAAAGTAATCAACAGCAAACATCAGTTTATAGGCATTGAAAGAAAAATAGCAGACTTAAAAAGCAAAGATTGTGGTAGGAAAATCTTCTAGAGAAATTTGATTTGAATCACTACGGTGGTATCGTCATAATAGGCGCGTACCCAGGGGACGGTGCACGTGGTCCCCCCAGAATGCCCAAAAATTAGGTTATTTTGCCTAAAAAATCTAAAAAATTCGCGCCACGCGCGATTTTTAAACATTTTAAAGGGTTTTTACCTAATGAATCAGTGCTATTATGGACTAAATTGTACCTAATATTCAATTTTTCTCTCCCAATAGTTAATTTTTATACACAACCCTGCTGTGCACCAGGCAGCTTATGATCCTGGGTACGCGCCTGTGCCATAATGTAACAACTTTGACTGTGGTCTTCTCATGTAGGTACATGTTGCTCTTATACACATGAAGCTGTAATCAGAATGACCATGGCTATACTACACCGCCTTTGTTTTTAACATTTATTTTCCTGTCTCATTCATGGAAACTCTATTTTAAGTCATCCTGTTGTGAATGCACATTATCAGTTGGTGTGTTTTGATAAATAAAATAGCAAAATCTGGTAGTTTGTTTAGTTTCATGTATTGTTTAAAGTATGTTGTTTTAAACTTTTTACATTACATTTACTTGAGTTGTACTGCAACCTCCCAAAGTATGCATATTAACGAATGTCCAGTTTCATATGCTTAAATCGAGTAATTTAAATTAATAAGTGAAGAACTTTTCAGTATTCCAGTTAAAATGTCATCCAAAATATTTTGGACAAGGTTTATTGCAATTTTTGCTATGATATCGTTGACCAAAGGATTCAACGTGGGACGTGTGGACGAAATTGAGATTGAAGTTCAGAAAGCATTTGAGGTGAGTTATTTCGACTCTAGTACGACTAAACATTATCTAATTGATTTATTTGTTATATATTTATATTTCCTGCACAGAATTTTTAACTTTTAAACCTATTTTATAAAAATTTTCAATTTTAGATGAACGAAGATATGAAAGCGGTGGGGGAGCGAATATCTAAGCACTCCTCTCAAAAGTTAGAAAAAATGAATGAGAACGAAAGGGAGGTATTTTTGGCGGATTATGAAAGACTTGAGAACCTATTTGGTAAAATCGGTGAAAATTTCGGAAAAGGAATTGCATCAGGAAATACAGACGAGCAGATACTCGCCAAATTTGACAATTTGCGCAAACAAGAACAATCTAAAAAGTATTATAAACGACTGGCCAAAACTGCGGGACGAAAAAACTTGAAAGATTTATTTAAGGTTACCAGAAGTAGATTCACAGAATTAATTGTGACATTGAGAAATAAAGATTTAATTGAGAAATAAAGTTTTTCAAGAATTTAATGAAAAATGAGTTACTGAATGTCGAAATAGTACTTACAAATAATTTGTATTTTATTTAAAAATTGTTAAAATTATTACTTTTGCCAAACGCCATGGTTCCTTATGTTTTGAAACTAGATTTTCCTAATGTAGACAATAATTCGTTCATTTAATTTTAATTCGTGTATAATTTTAGTTAAACGTTTAATCAAAACTCTAATCCTAATTGTTGATGGGCTTTGATTTAATGAGGCCCCAAGTTAATGAATTTATCCCCCAAAATTAAGATTTCGTACCCATAGAATTAAACCCTAAAATTAAATAGAGAAACTTACTGCGGCCCTAGGTAAATAATGGTGGAACTTGTCTTGTGCTGTAAGGTCTCTTATAATGTCGATATTGTGTTTGTATGAAAATCATCTCTCATTTCTTTATGCATATGTATTTGTAAAGTTGAGGGAACTGATAAGGCGTTATCGTATGCATGTGCTATCGATATGTAACTAGAATGTACACTTCATTCTGTCCTTTGCTCTTGTTGTACACACCCACAAAATGGTGGTTCAATGCAGGTATGAATAAACCGGCTCAAATCATGGATGTTTTGCGACAAAATAGCCTTAACTCATTGCCAACACTTTATCAGTTAAGGAACTTTTTATGTTATCACCGTAGAAAAACCAACCCTAATGTGGTGTATTTACACGAACTTAAGGAATTATGTTGTAAATTCAGTTCAGTTCCAGACAGTGTTGATCAATTTCATGTTGTACAACACAATACTGATTCCTCAAATCTTATAGTGTTTTTTTCGACAAGGAGATTACTTTTAATGGCTACGTTGAGTGAAAATATACAGGCAGATGCGATCTACAAATTGCTCTACAAAGGTTACCCCGTATTTGTGTTTGGAGTAACTGATAAAGGAACACAACTAAAGAGTCAGTACTTTGGGGACCGGGTTAAAGAGTTCATAAAAATATGGGGCCTTAGTAGTAAGGGGAGTACGCATTTAGCGAACATTTGTAGTGTTTAACGTGGAGTGAGTACGGTTGGCAATGGTTAAGGTCGAGAAAACTTAAAGACG
>JAQFYB010006350.1:0-12372 GCA_034694085.1 Pogonognathellus longicornis | reverse complement strand
ACTAACATTTTTAAAAATTCTTCGGTTTGTGGTGGGCCCCTGAACCCATGGGCCCTGAGATTTTGTCTCACCTGTGCTCAGCGTAGTTTAGCCACTGTTGTTCATAGAAAAAGAAGGTAAATACAGAAGTCGTGTACTTCAACCATAATGTAAGAATCGCCTTATAGTAATTTATAAGACATTTATTGTCCGAAGTATTAAAAACATAAAAAATGAACACAAACATATTGCAACACTGACGCAATACAAAAATTATGCATCGGTAAATGCACGTGTATTAAATCTTTCATGAGAATGAGGAAATAAATTATGAAATTAGCAAATAAAAGTTTACCTACGCAATCATTAAAGCTTCATAATGTAAGTTTCATATTATTGCTAAAGCTGTATAGAACATGTTCTATATAGACATATGCCTATCGGGGCTCTGATTTATGTAGGGTTTGGGGTTTATAATCCAGGGCGCCCTCAACCCCGGGTCTTTTAATACAGGCAATACAGTAATGTTTTTAGAACCGAATATAACTTATTTCAAGAGAGATGTAATTGTTTAATTAGTCTGGCTGGGCAGATAAAATTATTTAAATGCTTAAGAAATTTTGGGTATTTATTATTGATGGTAATTTGCAGCTATTACTTTGAAAGTTCATGTGTAGTTTGAAAGTTTTGCCCCTCCCTGGAGTACTTATTCAAAGCAGGGCTGCAGGGATTTTTGGAATGCAACATTTTTAGTAGACATAGAATAATTTTCCGAATCTAACTAAATATGTTGCATCCAATATAAGATTAAAGTCCCATGAACCGTCGTAATCTCTAAACAAATTAAACCAAAACGATTTGACAAGTTTATTGAAGTATTAAGTATAATATATTAGTATACACTTATACAAAATCTGAAACCTTCGGCAATATGTGCATGTCTACAGATCTTTCTGTAGACTCTCTGTACGTCTACAAAACTTTCTGTACGTTTCGCTCTCCAATCTGTTGAAATTGGGCCAGAGCTCTTAAGAAAGGGCTCAATCTCAACAGAACACGTTATGAAAAGAGAAATGCTAACAGAGCTCATATCGGTTCTTCTGCCTGGGTCATGTAGGAAGAATATATATGATGTTGTAAATTGGGAATGCTATATTATATAGTGTTTATATAGTGTGGAAGTAATTTGTATTGTTGGCTGGACATATAGGAGACACAGGTTTACAAGAGTACAACTGTTGGGGAAAGATTAGTGTGGACATGCGAAGGAGTGATAATGGAAGTGATTTGATTTGATGTCAACGGAAGTGAACATGCAAATCGATAACGAGTGTTATTTACGCGATGTGTCATAGTCGTTACGATTTGTGATATAGAACAAGAGTTTATAGCACAGAAACTATAAGATTCCTTTTTATTGTTGTGCTGCATTTACAGCCTGTGAAGGCTTCTGCAAAGGTACGCACAAGAAAAATACATACTGCTTGTTAATTTGGCACGTGTCGTGGAAATAGGTGTCTTCGTTGGTTGGGACTTATGCATAGTTTCAGTGCTATTATTTATTGACTTTTTTTGACATAAGGGAGAGTCAAGCCTTAGGGAATTTATGACTTTTCTATTGATTTTCCAATTTTCTTTCGAAGTAGATGGGCACCTTGGTTATCTGCAGAACACTAAACTTACCTCCTAGCAGTATATTGCCTATCTCAAACTCAGCAAAAATTTTCGTTTATTATCCATTCACCGCACATTGCAAGAAAAAATTAGTGTAATTACCTTCATTTTTTGCTTGGCTACTTAATGTAGCATTAGTGTCGCACGCTTGGCGTTACAATTATAGGAAGATTAGTTTTACACACTGCTAAATGCTACTAAAAACCAACTCATATTGACGATCACATTTTGACTCAGCAGCACAGTAGTGTCGTCTAGAAGCTGGAATAAATGAACTAGCTACTCTATTTGCCTTTTAGACTGTTTATCTTATACCTCAAAGTAAACAAGATTATGGATAACTCTGATTCTTCATTTTAGTCACCAGAAAAAACCGTCATTCGGCCACAATCATTTCATTTTCATATAATAATGATCCGGTATTTCAGATAATATACTAAGCGCAGGGTTTATTATAACTTTCAATATATTCATAGCTCTTTTGATGCTCTCTATATATATTAGTATAATATATCTTCATTTATATGATGGAGGTTTACAAATTGATACATAGTGTGTATCATCCTATGATATATACCATCACCCATCCGAGTGGAGGAAAGAACAGTTATTCATGCTAAATATGCCTGAAATTGAAAATGAAACTGTAGTAGTAAACATAGTTAGTTATAATTATAATGGTTCTATAAAAATGAATCTAACTAAACTATTTACAAAAATTAAAAATACGGGAAAATTTTATTCTTCGATTGATACTTTCAAACTCAATAACTGAGTGATAAAACGCCTGAGACGTAAAATACTCATAGTAACTCAGATAACTGTTGTAAATGAAACTCTGGGACAATTCTGAGATATTTTTGCAGTTTTAACACCATGCAGACCTAGAAAATGCTGGGTTTTTCGGCTGTCACCCTCAGAGCACTAACAGTGTCCCAGGACACTAAAAATGTCCGTATGTTGTTCCCACAATTCTTTGACTACTTTGTATATAGGTTTGCCTTCGCAATTATTTGCAATTGGTTGTCAATCGTTCTTTTTTGTATAATAATATGCTATATCCGTCCTTTGTAGATATATATTGGTAATTTACAGTTCAATAAAAGTAGTAGTTTTCTAAAAAGTATGTGTATGACTACTTTGACTACTAATGATGTTTGAATACTAAACTGGATTTGAGAATCTTAATGTTTGGTTTAAATAACAATCAGTTTCTGCATGCAATAATTATATCGGCAATGTACATAAGGCTTTACACAAATTATTATTAGCTTAAGTACTACCATGGAGAAGACAATAATTGGGAATACAAAAAGATTTTAATGCTAAAATCTTTTTGCATAATTATGATATCGAAATAATTGAAAAATTACTAAAAGCATGAAACAACTTACAAATGTTTAGAATCCACTTTTAATAGTCTGAAATCAAATTATTTAAAGCATAAGAATATAATCATATTGTGATGTGCCATTTTTGTTATTATTGATTGAGTGAAATTGATTAATTGTACTAAAAAAATTGAATGACATTTAACAAATAAAATTTACAACCCTTGAGGAAAAGTGAAATTGAATGAAAGTTGAATACCCTACATTTATGCCCACAAAGCATGTAGCCGTAAAGCAAAATAAATGCTTAAAATGTAATATCCTGCAATACTGCTAATTCAATAGAACTTGATATTCCTGTAGAATATGAATCGCCAAGTATGAAAGATGATGGATGGAAAATATAGACAAACAATTTGCATGGTTTATAAATTTAAATTTATATTGTGTACTGGGGGTTAATAATACGTTATGTAACATGCAATGTCGGTAAAATATTATTACATTCGTAACAACACTACTATACATATATACTAGAGGTGGAAACGAACAGATTTTTTCAGGCTCGGCTCGAAATCGGTTCGAAAATTTCCGGCTTGAACTCGATTTAGTAGTAGAAAGTTAAGCTCGGCTCAAAAATTGTCTGCTATAAATCTGCTCGAACTCGACATAAGAGGAAAAAATTCTTTAACTTGAACTTAAACTGGACTAAAATATTTTATTCTAGTTACTAATCTAAATATCTAGTTTAAGTTATCATATTTTTACCAAAAATTACATAATTTGAGTATCAACGACTTATTAAAACTCGGCTCGAACTCGGTTCGAAGACTTCCGACTCGAACTCGACTCGAACTCGAAAATATGTGTAAAAGATCCGGCTCGGCTCGTTATCACCTTTAATATATACACAATACATTTACAATACTACGTATATTAACCTGATATAAATATTGTATCATGGCACTTGTAACATATTGTTGGAAGTTGCTGGAATGTAGCGTTAAGTTACATGTAAAGTATCTTCGCATGCTTTGTGAATACTTATAATATTGAGACTTACTGGGTGCTACCCTGCTACCCTGCTACCTCACACATCATTGGAAAGATAAAGATAATGTGGCTTATGAAATTGAAGTGAGGTCTACTTGCGTCACTACTCAACTACCAATTCACCTAAATCGAGTATGTACAAATAGGGCCTGGAGGTAGTCATACTTCGCATAATATATTCAGTTTTTAATGGTAATGTTTAATGTACCACACTTGATGCATGTGTATTTCTATATTTAGTACACACCCTTCCGGGTCAAAGTGTGCATTCAGCCGTAGCCTGAGAATGTTAAGGACATTGATACACATTGAGATACTTGACATTTTTGTAGATAAATATATGGAAATTTAGTCGGTTTAAATTATGCTTATTACGTTACAATATTATTGGATCGTTTACCAACTCTACAAGAGCAAACGTCAAGGCAAAATATAAATTTTTTAACTCGATAACTTAATCATACAACCAACATTATGCATTTATTACTATAGGGGACCAAAGCATTTTACATCCAGAAGTGTTTGAGACACAAATAATATCATGTATTAATTTAATGTAATATAATTTATTTGGATTACTAATATTATAGGTACAGTAATACTTTCCCTGGTAAGTTTTATTGCAATAGTTTTACCAGTTGCTAAAAATCGCCATCAGTATAATACTTATTTTATGTAGTTGTAAATTTTTAATTGATTGCTGAAAGATATTGATTAAGAATGTCAGATTCAATAATACAATGCAAATTAGGGGTTTCAGAGCTCAATGGAAAAAATTAATTTGCCACCATTTATGTTTTTCTGTTGTTTTAATTATATTTTTTTGATAATTGAATGTGTTTGTGTCAACGTTGGCTGGTTTAAAACATAATAACCTCCTGCATTAGCGTTACAACTATAGAAGTAATTGAATGGTTCAAACCGAGGAATGTTGTTGTCTCTGGTCTCTGGCGTCCATGTATTGGCATTGGGTTCAATTATAACATTTAATGGTATATTTGCATTGGTCATTCATGAAAGAGTTGACCGATCTACCCCATATTATAAACTACGTGACCTCACATTGGACCTTTGGAATATATTTACCTAACTTGAACAAAATACTACATTAAAATGTTCTCTAGTTAGCATGTGGATAGACAGACTGACGGACTAATCTTATTATACAACTATCAATGATTAATATTAATAAATTATCCTCACAGGCTGTATTGCGATAAAATAATTGAAGGGAAATGGAGGTCAATAATTTGACATTATGAATTAAACAATTTTTGGAGCATAACATTGAGATTCTCACACATGTATTATAAGTCCGTCAACCCATGTGCAACATCGACTATACAAAAAGATATGCTTAGCGAATGTAATTAAAGGGAACAAATAAACTTTATGAGTCCTTCACATTTCTTAGTACACATTTGTTGATAAAGCCAGCTACAGTGTGATTACATGTCGTGATATATGAGAGAAAGCATGACATGTATAGCTTTAAAAGCTGCCATACCTAACAGGGGGAAAATTCCATGTCTTGCATTATGTTGACAACATGAAAAATGCTACAGCTATGTATTATTTATTTAACAGATTTTACATCATGTTATTGCAGAGACCTATTTATACCCTCAAACATTAAAATATAATTTCCAGCGTTTATGTAGTAATGCACTTATCACATGCGGACTATTTACTCCACTGTTCTGCAATACCCACAATCTATTTTGCAGTAGTATTTACTATTTCTGTAATAATGCTTTCAATGTATTAGAAAGGTAGGAATTAGACTTAAGAGTAATTTATTAATACATGCCTACTTGAACTTTATAAAGACCGACCTTTCTATTGTTCAAAGCGGAATCGAGTCACATTGCATTAAGACTCAGATATATTTTATTATTACACGGCAATTTCGTCCTTGGCTGGCAATGGAAATGCGGCTTTACAAGTGAATTTTCATAATGCTGTCATGTTGCAGGTAAGCCCAAAGCAAATTGATTGTCCTTAAAATACTCACTCTTCTTTCTTACGGCAGTATTCTCAATAGAGGGTAAGGGTAAGGAAAAGAGTAACAAACAGTATAACGAACGGAGAGTAATGAGGCCTACCGACCTACCCACCTCGGCACCAAGCCAGGCATACAGAAAATGTTTTGATGCCCGGTAGCAGGATTTTTTCGGTCTTCCCGTTCCGGTCAGGCCTCATTCTGCCCTTCCCGGTAGCGCGCTACAGCGACCAAAGAGCCCAGTAGCTGCGCTAGCGTGACAAAACTGAACGGTATCAGCAAGTGTACCTCCTAGAAAAGGTGGCACATGGGGTAGTTGTACAAAAAATTAGGATTCAAATAAAAAGGATTTAAAACCATTTTTTCACAAATCAAACAATAGGAAATAAAATGTATTAATTTATTAAATTAAATGTATTAACGCTCATATGCATGTTGTCAAACTTTAATATATTATAAGCTACTAATTCCGGTCATTCCATATAGAACAGGCACATTAGGCTCGGCGCATGCTTTTACTTGACACTCTTTTGTGTATAATTGACGTAATTCTCTTGAACTGTCACACATACAAAAAAGCAAGGCAGCAGTTTGTGCTTTGTGCGTTCTTCCTGATCTTTTTTCAAAAACTGCCTTCACAGATTTTTCAAAAACTGCCCGGTAGCGTTGCGACTGCCTTCTCTCTTGCCCTGCCCGATAGCGTAGATACCAATTTTTTGCATTTTCTGTATGACTGCACCAGGGTAGCCACGGTATTTTGCGACGGGCTTTTCTAATGTATTGTTTGAATTTGGCGGTGTTACCCTCTACCGTCGAGTATACTTTCCACTTACTCAATTTACTGAAAAATGCCGCATAAATTTTATTTTTCAATGTATTCCTCCGTATTGGTAAATTCGTGATCGGCAAGTAAACTTTAATTTAAGCGTAATTTGAAATTTTTCTAGTTTTCAATTTACTTAAACTTGAGTTAAAATATTCCGTAAACTTAGTAGTATAGATTTTACGAGTGGATAGGTTTAATTTTAAGTAAAATTTAAAAGCTTAAGTTAAACTTTACATGCTGATCAAGAATTTACCAGTGGCGGAGGAATACACGGAAATAAACAATTTTTGAAACAATTCGAAGTTGAAACTACTTTGAATATAAGCTAAAGTGTCCGGAAAACTTATGAGTCTAATAGGTGGGCAAATACTACATTAATTAATAAAGTGGTTCAGTTTCCGGCTTCAAAAGTGCAAGGTGATTAATCAATATTATGCTGGTTTGTGAGTCTGCATTATTATGAGGTTGAGCTACGAGACCACATTATGTGATTGTTTTGTCTGTCTGCCTGTAGTCTGTACGTCACAGATGTACGTTGGGTGCAAGATAACTCAAGAACGGATGAACCGAATCGGTTCAAACTTTACATATGTTATCTAGGGGTCGATCTAACGGTAGCAAAGATGTGGTACACAAATTAGGTCGCGTAGTACAGGGGGAGGGCAATTGCCCTCCCTTAACTATGAACACTTATGCTACTCCACCTCAGCCACATTTTTATATCGTTTACAATGGTTTATTAATATATAATTGTGAAACGTCTATGTGTTTACTGAAATTGTCTTGTTTTTAATCACTTTCCCGTATGTTACGAAAAGTGTGATCACCTCATAATCTCCATGTATCCTGGAATCCTGGAGTCTGTCCTTCATACTCCTGCCTTAACCGTCTACCTATGTTGTAATTATGGCTTAGAGACATTGAATAAATCGGTACAGACAGAGATCTTAAACTTAGCTGACGTATTTACCTGTCTACTCTTGATGTTGTGCTAGCCCATACCTTAGCTCAGGTCATACAACCATCCTAGCACAGACATTATATGGTAGCTGGTGTGCAATTTTTGAAACAATCCTCAGACAGCCCATTACATGGTTGAGGACCAGTCACTCAACTGAAAATGTAATAGAGTCATATTTCTCAGTGAATGCTGGGTTACACTACACCAGCCACTCAACCGACAATATACCACAATATATTCTGATTACAGTGAAGTCGGATTACACCGTACACTCAACTGAGAATTTGCCAGAAGTATGAGTTCTGAACAGCCAATGATGACTAGCTTCAGATACCGAATATGTATAGCGAAATGAATGGAGACTTAACTTAAGACTCAGAATAGGAATGAATTATTGTCCATTAATCCATTGCTTTATTCAGCTAAAAGGGCTCTCACTTTACAATAAAGGCATATGTATCAGAAAAGACATTCAACGTCACCGCTAATTAAAAATACTTTGCAACACTCATGTAGATTGAAATTATATTAATTTTGATTAATTTACATGAATTTTGCCTGAATATTAGTTAAAGTGTTGTACATTATTGAACTATAAACAATAAATATAGAAACTGATATTTTGTCCTAAGCTAAAATAGAATAGAGAATGCCTGCAAAGTCATAAAATGATAACAATGATAATTACAACTACTGTATTTCTATTGTGCGGCATTTAAGTCTTGCATTTACAAGCATAAAATGACTACGGAACACTAATGTGAAGTACCTAGGAGTGTAGCAGTAGAAAATCAAGAAAGCGTCTGCCAGTTAATATGGCTTGAATACTAATCTTTCCCACTGAGAATTCAGCCTGGCAGTAATTTTTCTTTAGTTGTACCTAATGACTTTTATTATCTTTGATATTTCATCTGTGACAGATTAAGCAAAACTAATATATCAAGCTGAGTTTTGATCCCAATTGGAGTAGTTAAGAAGTACTTAGGATGACAAGCGATTTCTATAATATACAACCATTCTCATATAATTACATGCAAAACTAAATAAATCCTTGCCAGTAGCACAGCCTTTGTTTGCCATCGTTAATAAATGTAGGAGTGGAACAGAAATTCAAACCCTGGATTTGCAATTACTACTTACACTACATTCAATTGTGGAATATTAAAGTACAATATTTCCATGAAAATGGTCAATCATTTGTCAGAGCGACGGAAGGGAATCGAACTGCCTAATTCATAGTTCATGCTGTAATAATAAAATATTAGTTCTACCAGCAATCCGTCCAGTCCAGTGACCTACAACAGGAATAAAATAAAGATCGCGTGATGCGGGCGCTTGCCTAACTTTGCTTCAATATTGTTCAGCCAAAGGACTACCTCCCGTTTAAGTTGTAATATTAAAGCATTTTTAAATCAGCATTTAAGCAAATAATGTTAATAACAGGGCTGGTGTATACAAATAGCAGAGCCACGAATACCTTAACCAATAGGAAATAATATTATTATTATGCCTCCCAACTTTTGTTCTTACATCGTGCTACGATACTTTGTATGGAGTGGCTAATAGCTATATAATCGCTTCACTAATATTAGCAGTGCATATTATAAAGACAATTACTAAGTAAACACATAATTGTAATATTATTACACAACAAGTAAGTAGTAGGTTGGGTTCTCTGTAATAATCGTATGCAGTGTATGTTAAAACAAGCCAATGCAATAATCCCAAGTCTGCATTTCAAACTATAGTCAAGTATACAGTTTAAGAACGAATGTAAGGATTTATTTTATTCAAAACTGTGCAATAGTATAGTCCCCCGGAACATTAACTAGTAATCTTCCTTAAAATATGATGAATAGACAAGCGAGGCTTGCCTAGTACTTAATCCAAATGAATGGAAATTTTTCATAATAGGTAAGTACAAGTAGTAATGAGTAAAATATATTTAATGATTTTATTTGTACTTTGTCTAGTTTACTTTGTCTGTATATAGTGTTTATATAATTCATTCCTGATTGCTTATGACCATGATTCACTCTATCATTGTTTAGATAGAGTATTGGTATTCATATGTATTGGTTGCACATACAATTTTTTTTTCTAAATATTATTTACCATATTGTCAGCATAATAAATTTCTTCGAAGTATCCATTTAAATTTTAAATAACCATTTACATTCTCCTAAATTGAAATATTAGGCTTACATTAATGACATATACTAATATTTAATGTACAATGAATTTGTAATTCGTGAAAGTTTAACCTTCAATTAGTTATGTTGGGTCTTCATGGCTACTATACTTTATACTATACTTCTGTGTATGACAGTGATTTATTTCGTCCCCCAACCAACATTTTCTTTTTCCACTAATCGTTTTTTGAACATTGCACACGGATCCATAGGTACTGGTAATTTAACCGTAGTTATAGCAATACGGATACAGTTAGTTGGAATAGTTTTTAGTTGGAATGCATTTGTAAGGACGTTAAACGTACTGCATCGTAGAGTGTGTAGGTAAATGTAAATAGGAGAGCAGGGGCAAATAAAAATGTGAGTAGTATTAGTAGCGTGGTATTTGTTATTGGTAAAGAGGGATAATGTGGTTATGGTGCCGTGTACATTCTTAAGGCAGGACGTGTGTGGAGCTATAGTTGATGTGGTGTACGTAGAGGTTGCCGTATTATTATAGCAGGCTAGTAGTTGTAATAAACGATGATGACGATGGAGATCAAGAATGGTTTATTTTTCAAACGCTAACAGTTGACGTTTGGACTTTGTGTAGCACTACTCGTAGTACTATTAGTTTTCGACCATAACGATTTCTCGATGGCCTAATTTGATAACACTGTACTTGGTTTCGTTCCGCAGATATTTTTCTATGTAGCCCTTTCACAGCTTTTTGCCTTAACTCCTTATTGCACAATACATAACACCCACTTTCAGACTTCTGTACTTAAAATGAATATACACTCATTATATCCTTCTCGTATATAATTCCTACCACCTCCGTTCACTTTCCCCTTCTTCCTTAAACTTTCACTTAGTCATTACATAATATACCTACACAACAACAACACACGTACACCCCAAACACATAAATACCACATGCATTTATTAAATACATCTATACTCTATATCAATCCCGTTCTCCACCAGTTCACCTCTATAATAAACTCCTTCCCTTATATTATTATGACTTCAAATTATTAACTGTGTGTTATCAACGTACTAAATAACACATATCATCTACTTCTCTAGTGCACTGTGTGCCTCCTGTATATAGATCTATATAACGAGAAATTAAGCAAAGAAATCATTCAGACCACGTCAGTCAACCTACCATGCACATACTGCTACTACACTATGCTCTAGCCCTACTGTATTATATACATACAATATTCGATCATCGTTATATTTATTCGTGGTATACAAGTAATCCCCCAGTTGTTATATTTTATTACATAGGATACTTATTAGACATATTATGGCATGTGGGTATTTGCTGTTCAGTTCACTTGGCACGTAGTAGGTATTCGGGCACTGAATTGTAACTGTGTAGACTGCATGATGATGTGTTGTGTATTGTGATTTTTGTGACTGGGAGAGCTTGGCTAACTGTGTCAAGTCAATCTGCAACTTTTCTTACCTGCGTAGAATGACCTACTATTCTTGACCTATCCTATACATACATGCTACATATACATGTGTTTCGCTATATGTTATAATGCTATTAATGCTTTTTCTACCATTTTCCCTTCCTCCAAAATGTGCACAAGTCGATTTTCGTGGCAACAACAGTTAGGAGATTGTAGTGTAAGTCTTTAAGGAGCAGTAAATATAAACACTAAATAATACCTCATGCTTGTACTTCCATGTACTTACTTTCCTTGGCCATATACTACATCCATTCCATTCTCTCATTCTAATCCCAATTTTACAGTTGCACTTGCCCTTAATAATCCTACAACTAAACTGCTCTTTACGCTTATTAGCATAACAATCCACCTTTTCTAGTATTAAGCACTGCTTTTTATTTGCAGTTATAAAAGAGATAAATAAAATCGATCCATATTTAAAACTACACTTATACATGAAACAAAATGAAACTAAATAATGACAAATTAATTTATTTTATTGGCTTATAACAATATAGCAATTTACTCCCATCAGATCATTATGGTATTCCTCAAATAGTGCCTACTTCAAATTCAAACATCTGTTTTGTCTTCTCTATTAACGTTTCCTCATAATACCAAAGATCCTACTTATTCCGACAAAAGATTGTCAATCCTAATTTTCATATTGGAAGATTTTTAAGCGAATACAAATTTTTGTTCTCTTTTTATTTTCCTGTGCATAATATTGAGTAGCAACCAACGAGAACCAAAAAAGCTGTTTGAATAATGAAGAAGATGAGTGTATATGCAACTAATTACAAGATTTTTTCTTATTAATATAGCTAACTACTAGAGGTGGCAACGAACCGAGCCGGTTCGATTATTTTCGAACCGGCTCGTTTTCTAACCGAACCGAGCCGGATTTTT
>JAQFYB010006349.1:0-12372 GCA_034694085.1 Pogonognathellus longicornis | reverse complement strand
TAGTATACAAATTATTTATTTAGTACGCTATCCGGTCTCCGATACTTACTTATATCCGTTTTGATGGTTTATTATTATTAGTGGTCAAAATCCACTTCAATTTTATCCGAAGACTTTACTTGCGCTTTTGTTTACACCAATATCCAACTATGATACGCAACTATGTGGATGTAGGCATGTATGTAGACGTAAAGAACTTTTTGTTGATTCAGTTCAGTCTTACTGTGGATAAGGTGTTACTTGGTTGCTCTGGCCATAATAATTTGTTTCACGATTTTGATAACACGTCATTATTTTTAAAAAGAACCAAGTAATTTTTATTGTAGTTATTTCTTATGGTTATGAAAATACCCAAGTATAGACCGACGTTTGTGTTTGGTTGATAGCTTTCTACTCATGCTATAGCTCCTATTCTCAATTCTCAAAACCTCGTCCTCTTCCGATTGTGAGACTAATAATTTTTCCACAGCATTGAGGGTATATTTTACTGAAATCTCCTTGTAATTGGGCTAATTATACCGATAAATAACATTTTTAATGAAATCCGTTAATTTTTTTACCGAAATTCAAAATTTTGATTCATTACATTATATAGTAGTACACGCAAACGATTCTTTACTCCGGCCAATCTATTCATGTTAAAAGTGTGATAGTGATCGTGAGCCCTCTGTAAGGCTGGGGTTGTCTATAGATTATAGATAATAAATGAAGTCGATATTTGTATCTTCATAAACAATAAATATTTATTTTCGTAATTTAGAATATCTCAGGACTACAAACACCTTGGGACAAGGGTGTATCCAGGTCACACCTTTAGGGGGCTTGAGCAAACCTCGGTTATATATGTCAATTTCTCGCGCTACGCACGAATGGAAATTGCATCACAATCGTTTTTTTAATTTTTCGGCAAAAATAACTACGTTTTGGGGCGGAGGGGGGTTTAGATCCCCCAAATGTGCCACACTACCTTTAAACAAGACAGGGGCAAAGTTCAAATGTTTTATGGAACTTTTAAAAGAAAATTAGAAGTTATATTATAATTGAATAAGGTGTCAGGTCAAGTGTGGTACATCAATATCATGGAATCAGGATAAATAAGTATAAAATAATAATTCATGGTATGAAACTCTACAGGTAATTTTTAATATTGAACATGTCCTCCAATACCGTTCACCCTTCGCAAGGTGAGACTCTTTCAGCACTACATTTTGTTTACAATGACTACATAGTATACAGACTACAATTGAGATTTTAACTGTAATTTTTTGTCAATACAAATTAGAAACTCCAGAATTATTTAAAGAGGAGAATATTTCGACTCCTGATGAAGCTGCAGAATTAAAAGGTAATCTGTAAATTAAGTTCATGAATATAATAATACACTCATTCAACTCCTATTATTCTAACTGGACTGTTGTGATTCAAAATAATAAACATTGTCATTAATAATTAATTTAGATTTAAACAAATTTAACTTAAATTTTGACCAATTAAACGATCCCATTGAGACAGGTAACTCTTCATTTAAAAAACATAAGTTTTTGAGTTAACTTATTCAAAATACAATTTATTCAAAATCGTAATGCAATTTTTTAATATTTAGAAGTTGTAAAATCATCTCTAGATGAAAAAATTCAGATATCTGATGATCACAAGGAATTTAAAGGTACATTAAATATACAATAGGTACTTTATCTCATTTTTTTGTCTAAAATCAAACTAATATTGCTATTTTAGAATTAGAGATTTTCAACTTGTACTACAAACTGTCAGTCAATCGCAATTTAGAAGAAAGCGACAAAGGTACTTATATTTTATCATTAATAATTGATTTTTTTTCTTACTGTTTAAATTGATTGTATTTTAACTGTAATTGAAAGCAATTTGGAATGTACCGACTTGCTACGACGTGTTTAATGCTTTGGATGAGCCCGTTTTTAAAGTGGTTCGGAAGTTAGAGTATGGTTTTCAATTTTGCGCAAGCATTTTTGACGTGAGAACAGGAAATGAGATTTTGACACTGAAGACCCAATATGAACCGACTAAGCATGTAAGTTTTTGTCTAACTAACCATTGATGTTACATTTGTTTAAATATACGCGCGCATCCATTCATACCGATTTCAAAACATTTATTTAAATTAAAGATGGAAATAGCCCTATACCTTGGATGAGACATTTGATAATTTCATTTAGCGATACTCAAGGTAATTTTTTACGAATAAACAAAAATAGAACGAACTCCGTATGACGAATTGCCAGTTCACAACAGAGACCACTCTCCCAAAACTTTCCATGATACTAGGAGTATAATACAGCGTGGACCCCATAAAACCTCCGGCAAACAATACATGGGTGCTTTCATTTATCCTACTCTACTCACGTTCAATTTATATTCTTGCGCCTCCAAGATATCCTTGTAGGGCAGCGATGTAAGCTAACATGAATTCACCATGCATTGTTTGGCGTAGGCTATAACGGGTCCACACTGTAGAACTAAATTGTTTATTCGTATGCAATGCAATATTTGTAGTAAGGCACCGACTTTCTATCTGGTTGCATTTGAGTCTTTTTTGACTATGATACGAAATGAAAAGTGAACACAACTTTTAGTTTTTTGAATACACATTCGATACATATCCTAGTCTCTGGAGTGTAAATATAGTACTAATGACTCATGTGTCAACTTTCCCTTGTCATGTGGGGGATATGGTTATATGAAATTTTATTATTTTTCTTGTCGCGGTAGTAAATTGTGGGGCCAGTTCTTAACCTAAAATTATAAACGTTTTTTTGGTTTTATTGCAATTTTGAATTTTTAATAATTATTCCAAGGTGAATGTATACTCTGGTCAAGAAGATGATAACCATCTAATAGGGAAAATTATGAAGTCTGAAGATGAAGACTGGATCCTGACTCCAAATTATAACATACAGGGAGTAAATGGAGCACTGATGAACGTCAATCGCTCTTCCGGCATCGTGCCTAATGAGGCTTGTTTCAACATCTCTGGTCACAAAATGGATGTTATTGGGAAAATAAGAAAGGATAGGCCAATTTGGAGAAACACTATGGACGGTGAAGCCTTCATTTTAAACTCAAACTACCATAAAAGTCAACAAGGATACATAGAAGAACAATTCAACTTGAATTCCTTATTCAATGACAAACAGCGTACTGTGAACATTTTAGACCTGGCAAATAAAATCACCCCTTACAGAATCTCATTTTCAGCTGATGCATCCATGATTTCTAAAGCTTTGGCTTTAGCCACCACCCTCGTTTTAGTAAGTACAACTTAATATTAACAAGTAATAAATATTCAAGTCAAACAAGTAAAATGGATTTTTTATTTTCAGGATTTTGATTCATTCAAGCATGGAGAGAAATGTAGCAGCGTTACAAAGATCCTCATAGGATTATTGATAGCATTTATATGCGTCAGTTGTGTAGTCTCCTTAATTTATTTTGTGTTTTATCAACAAGTTAAGAAAGTTAAGTTTCCAGAATTTGGTTCTTCAGCAAAACTCCAAGAGGTCCCCGAAAACCCCCTCCCCACCTAGTCCCTCCAAAAAAATTTCAACCTGCGATCCGACTCAAGGCTGTATCTAGCGGCACGTGCCCTAAGCAAAATGCCAAAAAAGGAGGTTATTTTACCAAAAGAGTGCCCTAAATCGCAAAAATTTTCGCGGTCCGCGCGAATTTGATACTTTTAAGGGTGTTTTTGTCTCAATTTAGCTAAATTTTTTCGCGCTTCGTGCGAAAATGATAATTTCTATAACAATTTTGACCTTGGTGCCCCCACCGAAATTAAATCTTAGATACTGCCTTGATCCGACTCCGTCCAAAGTTTCAATTTTTTGTAAAATGTGATGAACCGATTGTATGAAAGCAAAATGCAAATAATGAGGGTTAAGGCGCGTATTATTGAAAGGATTATTTCACAGGGATTAACTCCTGAAGAATCTTCAGAATATGTTCAGTGAAGAATAGTGAAGATACCTTACCAAGGCACACTTCGACAATACGCCCCTCAATAACAAGCTGTTTTAACACTTTATATTACGAGTCGTAATATCAAAGTGCATTGAAAAGTTTCTTTACCTTTCAGCACCTCCAATGGATGTGTCGGACATCCTCCTCTCCTCCCAGTCCCTCTGTTGGAGGTCTTTGACATCCCCCTCCCCTCCCAGTTCCTCCGTTGGAGGTACATGACACCCCCCCCCTCCCCTCCAAGCCCCTCCATTGGATGTTGTCATCCGCCCCCTCCACTCCATCCCATCCAAAATCTTGGAGGGTGAGTGGAGTGGAGGGGATATGGAGGGGAGGTTGCCACCTATGGTCTGTTGTAGTATGTATATTGTTTAGGGATTATGTTGAGTTCGACCCAAAATTGTCAAATTTTTTGCCCTCCACGCGAAATAAATCCAATTTGTGGATTTCAGCTCCAAATTGATAGGATAACTCTCCTACTTGTCTATATAAAAAGACTTTTTTAATACCTACTTATGCTCTTTAATATTAAAGTATTACATTATTTTATACATAGAAATTAAATAATTTGTTATAGTTATACAGGGTGTCTCTTACATTGCTTACGCTATTTAATACATGGATAGTCCTTGGACTACTCAATTACTCATGTATTAACTTTTCTTCGCTCTATTTTGCCTAATGAAGTTTGAACTTCGCTAGCCTCCGAGGCCAGCGAATTTCAAATATCATCAGGCAAAACAAAACGAAAGGACTACCAATGTATTAAATAGCGTAAGCCATGAATGAGACACCCTGTATAATATCTTAGGTGAGATATGACTGCAAAAACAAACTTACAATTTATTAATACACCATAATTTATATTAACCAATACCAAATACTTTCCAAAATGTGTCTAGAGCGTTCAAATGGAACAATAATAAATACCTACTCCAAGTCGTAATAATCTTGGCTTCACAATCATTTACTAACTACAATCAGGCACGTATCCAGAGAGTGTGCACTAGGTGCATGTTCGCCCCCAGAATAGATTATTGCGGTCATAAAAAGACAAAAAATCGGCAAAATCTTCGCGCTAAACCCTTTAAACCCTTGCATAAGATAAAAATTAAATACATTTTATTGGCACAGATATTCAAAATAAGTGTATGATGTCCATAATAATATCAATTCAAAAATCTTGAAAAATGAAATTACACTCACATAAATTAATGACTCTAGGGAGATGGAACTTGGCACACACATTTAAAATGGCAAAACTAAGGCTATGTTTGTTGGCAGAAAAGAATGGTGTGGTGATTTTGACGACAGATACTAAATAAAAAGTTGATAAAAATACTAAATAAAAAGATACTAAACTAAAAGTTGACATCAGAAAAGGTCCTTCACACAACAGAAATTAAGTGTCGCTGCGCTTTCTTTTCTTTATATTATTATACCTACTTTTTTCATTATTTTGTTAATTTACATATACATCGCAAAATTGATTCCTTTCAACATTGATTTATAGTTTATTTAAACTGTCAGTAAACTATTTTTCAATATGCTCATCTGGTTAAGAAAGATTTCTTGATGTTATTGTCAGCTTAGAATTAACATAGTCTTAGATTGTGAAACTACTAGATAACAAAACTAAACGTTGTCTGAAAAAATCCATCATAACAATTTCATTTTTAGCAAATTGTTTGAATTGCTCTCCACATAGCCTTTAATGAAGTTAATGAAAAGCCATAGGCTCTATTAATTTCTGTGGACAGCATTAGTTGTGTTACTTGTATTCATCCTCTTCCTGAGGAATATATTCTTGTATTATATTTCTACTCCATGCTTGTACAGTATTCGATACCATTATGCATTAGTGGTTGATATAAGAGACCACAATATGTGAATGTTTTGTCCTTCTGTCTGTCTGTCCTTCCAGTTCTTCATACACTTTGGTGTTGTGTGTACGATAACTCAAGAACTGATGAACCAAATTCGTTCAAACTTTACATATGCTACCTGGGGGTTATAACAAAGGTCTGGTACAAAAATTGCCACAACAAATATACTATGAACACAACTTCTGCAACTCTACCTCAGCCACATTTTTATATCGTTTACAAGGGTTTATTATCTTGGTAGAAGAGTTAAGTTAGATTCCTACCTATACAACTGTATGTTTTTACTGCAGACATGTGTATAAAAGTAGATGGGTTAGTGTATGAATGTTTATGATGTGAATGTTCTGTGTGTCTGTGCATAAAATGAACTGTGAGTTTTGACCGAAGCTTTTCCCTGGCCAACTCGTTTTCCAAGGGCAACCGCACACTACTCCACACTCCATAGGTTTATTCACTTACTTACTTAGCCTATTATTACACAGACTCTTAACCCTAAAAAATGCACAAGTTGTTCCATCCTCATCGTGTTATTCTCATCCATCCAACTCTATAACTCCCAGCAAACATCCCATCATTGCATTGCATCAGTCCTCGGCTATGTATATTCATTCCGAATCTCGTCAAGTGTACTTGCATGTTATAGCAACACATACAAGTTCACTAACGTCATTTCAATACACATACGCTGCGCAATATATACAACTTTATAACTTATAATGTTAAAATATTTAACATTACTAAGATAAATTCCTCGCTACTCTTGTTTTGCAATAATGTGTTTAGAGTTTGGGAATATTTCATGATATAAGTGCATTCGTTAAATTGGTAAGATGTTCTTTAGCTATATCTTGTAAGCATTATGCAGAATGCATTAGGTATATAATTATTTTTGTTCCCAGACACACACCATAATTATTTGAAGCACGTTATTTTGATGTCTTTACTGGGTAAATATCTGAAAACTGCTCTAGTTACCTCAGATTAAATAAAACAATTTCCAACAAATTATTCGATTTTTCAATTTTAATTGCTCTAAGAATAAATGGGATTCCAGTAGTATTTTGTACCAAGGTGTGTGAGTTTGAATATTCGACATAACATTATTATTTCACACACCTAAATCTCTAAACGGCACAATTAACCTTATTCATTCTATCACATATTAAAGTATCACGTACCTATGTATAAATAATATCGTGTATGGGTGTCATTTATATTAGAATATATATGTATATATTACATATGTAATAATATACAATAATTACAAGGGGACTACCTAATGATAAACAATAAATACTTGTTTTTGTGATTACAAAGGTCATAGGTAATCAAAACTATAGACAAATCACAAACTAACCTTCGCTCCCTCCTACTGTACCAAGACTACCCAAACTCTCCATCTCAAATAATATATGCTCGTCTATATAGAAACATATACACCGAGTAAGTTAGGTGTCACGACGCGTGAAACACATTCATTGGACCTATAGCATTATTGTCTACATATGTAAGTACCTTGTTGTTTTACACAAAGAAATAAAAACAAATTAACTACCTATTACATCTTATTCCATATTATAACATTGTAAGAGTTGTGTGAAGTTGTATTCGTAACATAATCAATAAAAATATTAAAGTGCGACTTGTGTACAGTGTGTAGGGATTGTGTGGATATGTATTTTGTGTGTGGGAGGACAACGAACACACGGAGACGACGAAAAGGAGATAAGCAAAATACACGTAGTGTTGCAGTGGCGGATAGCATGAGATTAAGAAGAAAGTGTTGTTGCTTGTTCATATAAAGTTGATTTTGTGCTTCTTTCTTGTGGATGACTGTTCATTACATAATACGCATAAAATATATACATGTAAAGTATAACAAGGACAGTCAGAGAGTCAACAGGCAACTTTAGTCGGCACTAGTACTCCCATGCTATGGTCAAGTCAAGCTACATTGAAGAATTTGCTGTGTGAGTGTCTGTGCATAAAATCTAGTCTTTAATTCTAACAAAGTGTTAGTTAGTGAGTACACGAGTGTTCTGAAGGTTCACACACACACACACGTACATAAATGTGAATAAACGAGTTAAGTACTGCAGACATAAAATGTAGACTTGTCACATTTATTAAAATATCCACAACATCGCATTATCAATTGGTCCTTCGAACCTGACAACTAAATATTGCAGTACAGACTTAACAGACTTGGACAAGCACAAACCTCGCAACTCAAAAGACATCAACACAATTTTCGTATTTTATTCCGTCATTAAAAATAAGGAATTTCATGTTGTCCATTATACTTAAATTATTGCATCATCATCATCGTGTGTGTTATAAGAAAGCCTCGGTTAGAGATACAATGTTATAATACAATTTCAATTGCACTGGACTGGAACCTTAATAGTTGTATTTGTATTATTGTGGCGTGATTCATTGTTATCGCTATCTCACTCACAAGCAACACTAATAATAACATAACGTTGCACTCAAACACAGTGACACATATTAAACATTTATTGACAGTCCATTTCTCGTTCCAGTGCGTGAAACAACGATGGAGAATGAGACAATGAGATAGATAATGGAATATGGAATGGAACGGATAATGAATACAAACACAAACAAAAGATAAAAATACATCTGAGTGACCAGTTACATTTATTACTTTATTATCACCCGAGATTATTTTCATTTTCCGTTGGAGAGAGCGTGTTCTACTTTTTGTATGAATAGACACCATTGTTGGGTCAAGTCATACAAAAGATTGCATTAATCATCTAAATCTTGGACAAATCAATCTCTAATAGTCAATTGAATTAATTAAACATTTTAATCAGAAACACAAAATCTGGTCAAGTTTGCGGAATCACAAAGTGCTCAAATGAATGTATGAGGAATGTATTAGGAATAATGGTTGTATGATCAGTTCTAAAGTTCTAATCAAAGATTTGTAAAGGACGAATAAGTTAGTTAAATAATTTTGTCTCATTGGAATTTTTGTTGTCGTGTGCTGCTTGAAGATATTATTATTGACTTAGTTTCATGCTGGTGTTGTGGTTTTCATTCGCACTTACATGCACATGGCGTGACTTTTTCAACTAATGCCAAACAATGATTGTTCATTTTTAGTGCAGTAGAGGAAATTGTAAAGACACGCAATATTTTTTTACATGTAAAGTGTGAAACTGTCGGTGTAATCAAAATAGTTTTTTATACACGGAAAAATAATATTGTTAGCAAAATTATAAGTTTCGCCATTTATTCATATTGCCACAAGGACTTTTAACGAGTCGTGTCATAAATTTTGTGAATTAGTGCTAAAGTTTGGGCTGTAAATGTGAATTGTTATTGAGTGTGATAGAATTTTTACAAATTGGGAAGTTAAGAATATAAAAAAGAATTAAAATGAGTCTGGAAAACGGAGGAGACTGCTGCTCATCGACGCTTTTTCAAATTTTCACAGCCATTTTGGTCATAGTTTGTTTTTATTACCGACAGATTCTATTAGCAATTATTAAAACATTACCCAGGGATGCAAAGTAAGTTTTTTTTAAACCATGTACAACAAGTAAATTTTTCCAGTATATAGAAAGATAGAAAACTTAATTTACCCGTGATTTTTCTTTTAAAAAATTTGTTCAGAGCTGCTGTTAGATCAACAAAGTGGCAAATTGCTCTTTTTAATGCCAAATTCAGAAATATTACTTTAGGGCGAATGTTCGAAGCTAATGCGAAAAAGAGACCTAAAAAAATTTGTTTATATTTCGAGGAGGACACTTGGACTTTCGAGCAGGTATGAAAATGTTTTATATTTTTTTTCAAAAATTTATCAAATGGTAGCATTATTAAAAATTTTGTCGTTGATTGCAGGTGAGCAAGATTAGCAATCAAGTGGGGAATTATTTTTATGAAAAAGGACTGCGCAAAGGAGACACGGTGGCATTGTTTATGGAAAACGCTCCAGAATATATTTTTGTTTGTCTGGGTCTCAGCAAGGTATTCAAACAATTCTATATAAATTATATACCTACTTTGCAAACCTAAAACGCATTCCTATAATATATGCGATATGATATTTGTAATGTGTAATTCAATTAGAACATTGAGTTTAATAAAAAATACTTTAAAATATTTAATTGGCTATGTTTTATAATAAAATATTTCTGGGTCTCACTATCAGTAAGAGTAGCCTTTGACACATTTTGTGACAAAAGTTGAGAAAGAGATTGTAGTTAATAGTACAATTACTGGACAATTTAATTCAAGGTTAATAAACAGAAGATATAAAATGGCGTGATCTACGTATAAGAGCGTTAGTAGTGAGATATTATATTATTATTGTGGTGATAATAGGAAGAAACCTTGTGAAGATTGATTTAAGTGTGGACGACACAACTGTATAAAATATTATCTTTGTCTGTCTTTTCACTGAGGAGGGCTTTATAGCAATAACAATAAATCATCGTTAAATATTTTGTGATAGTTAATGAATGCGCCGATTTTGTGTGACAGATTGGTGTTATAACTTCCTTGGTCAACTCTAATCTCAGACTACAACCATTGAACCATTACTTACAAGTTAGTGGATGTAAAGCTGTCATTTTTAAACCAGAACTCTTCCAAGGTATATTATCAACTTTATTTTTTATATTACTATAATTTATTTATTTATCATCCAATTATTAATTTTCTGGTACTCGCTATTTCAAATGTGATGTTTTAATGCTCTTTTAATGCTTTTAAAAATTTTAACGAAACAATACGAACATTTTATTGTTTTTATACAAATCAAATTATAAAATACAAAAGTTGAGAATTTGAAACTTCATTTCAGCTCTGGAAGATGTAAAGAAAATCGGAGGTCTTGTGGACACCCCTCTTTATTGCTGGGCGAAAGTAGGCGTTGAAAACTTATCTCCTTCCGTCATTGATCTCAATCAAGAACTGAAAAATGTTTCAGACGCTCTTCCTCTCGTAGAAAAGCAGACGAAAGTATCAGACCGACTTTTTTATATGGGAACCTCTGGAACAACAGGCCTACCTAAGGCGGTTATATTTTCTCACACAAGGTGAGTCATTCTACATTCCTTTGGGAAAAATAAACAGCTCGGGAAGTGCTAGGGCATTAAATACCACTTTAAAATGTAATTCTCTCACACTGTTGATTACAATGTTCTTTGTTTGCTTCCAGATTCTTCTCAATGGCCTTTGGTCTCCATATCATGGTGAATATGAGCTGGAATGACACGATTTATGTGTGTCTACCTTTATACCATTCTACTGGATTTGGGCATGGAGTTGGCGGAATTTTATGTTTTGGATGTCCCTTAGCAATTCGCAAAAAATTTTCAGCTACTAATTTTTGGTCCGATTGTTGTCGCTACAAAGCCACGGTAAATATTCATTACCAATTGATTTTTCCAAAATTTTTGCTTTAAAATATTGCTTGTAATTTAGAACAATTAGTAATGTAAATTATAATAAAAAAAATCAGGTTGCACCTTACATTGGGGAGGTTTGTCGTTACCTGATGGCAACCCCTCCTTCCCCATATGACACCAAACACAATTTGCGTCTGATGGTGGGAGCTGGACTACGATCTGAGATATGGCAAACTTTTGTGGACAGATTTAAGGTTCCGATGATGAACGAGTTTTATGGATCCACGGAGGGAAATTGCAACATAAGTAATAACAATTATTAAAGGAATTTATAAATATTGTGATTTATGAATAATGATTTACAAATCATTTTGTTTGGCTTTTAGTCAATATTGATGGTCAAGTTGGTGCTGCTGGATTTTATCCTCGTTGGGCCTCTTTAATTGTACCTGTACGGTTGATTAAGGTCAACGAAGACACAATGGAACCAATAAGGGATCCAATAACTGGAAAATGTATTCGTTGTGACATTGGTGAATCTGGAGAAATGGTGGGCAAAATTGACCCAAGACATCCTGCTAAAACTTTTGAAGGGTAATTTTTTCACAGCTTTCCTACGTATGGATTTATTTTAATTTAAACATTAAATATAAAATGATTTGTGTTGTCTAATGATAGATACACAGACGCCAAATCGACAGATTCAAAGATTTTAAGAAATGTTTTCAAGGATGGTGACTCATTCTTCCGATCCGGTAATAACAGTTAACAAAATAATTAAAATAGTTTCAAGTGCAAATAAAATCCAGTTTAGAAAGTCCTCGTGGAACAATAATTTGAATTTTCCAATGACTTAATTAAAATTATTAATTTAAAATGTGTAAAAACTAAAACCAGTAATACGTGAATTTTTTTATCTAAATAATATATTTTCCATTAAATATAATACTTATTAGGTATGTGGATGTTTTGTTATTGGAAGTATTAAAATTGTTATTGATGTGTGAGGTTAAAGGCTTTTTTTAAAACCGAAATATTTGTGAATTTACAGGTGATTTATTGGTTAGAGATATATACGGGTACTTTTACTTCAAGGATCGACAAGGAGA
>JAQFYB010006348.1:0-12373 GCA_034694085.1 Pogonognathellus longicornis | reverse complement strand
AATTCTCATTTGGATAGTGAATCCTACTTTTAGTCAACCTCGTGAGGTCTCCGTAGCTTTGCTTGATATAAGTTTTAGTTTGGTGTTCATAATTTGTCAATATTTTCGTGCGACAATTGTCATTTATTTTAAAATTTTGGCGTTGGCGTCTCCCTCCAAAACCAAATCTTGGATACGGCCCTGTAAATACATACTACATTAAACATTGCATAGGTATAGCATGTCGTATTATTTGCTTTCCTATCAACTTTCTTGTTCATCATTCATTTTATCGCGAGTTACCTTTCTCCAGCTTTCTCATGTCTTTCGCCACGCCAATTGTGTCTGTGTCGCGTCTTATCTTTCTAAAAATATCACAACTTATTCTCATTTTCAAAGTGTCTGTCTTTTTCTATTTCGTTGCAATAAGATAGGTATGTAATCAAATTGCCTAAATTTCTGAGTGAAAGTTTCATCCATCTAGCACAGATCTAATATCTCTTTTTAAAAAATCCGTTGTCTCTTTCTTTCTGTGTCTGATCTCTAGTTCTATCAGTATTCAAGTCGCTTCTTACAATTCATTTCATCTGATTTCATTCTATCTCACTTGATTCAACTCAATTCCATCACAGTCCTATCCTGTCTTGTGTATTACGGGGATCTCCTCCATAACTTTTTGCTTATGGACTCCGTTTGAGTTTGAGGTAGATATTGTTGTTGACTATATATTCCCTTGGTTTTACTCGTCTCAGCTTAAAATACCTTGCACGTGTCTGAGTGGGTATATCGTACACAACATCTTTAGTAGCACGGCTTTCCCCGAAAAAGGAAATACCTGCAATACAAAACATTCCTCGAACATACAGGAAGCAGCGACTTTACGCAGAAAAGTCAACTAAAATCCGCTTTTAGAAGCATAAAAGTCGATTTTAGTTGAATTTTCTATGGCGTCTTCAGAGGACTGACATGACAGTAGGAACTACTGTCCTTATTCTTTTTCTTTTCAGCCATTTTCAATATAATATCCTTTGAATTTAGATTTTTAGTCTGTAATTCAATAAATCATGTTCCCATGTTCAGTATCCTTTAAGACAGTTTCCTTTCTAGTTTATTACAAGTAACTTGCACAAAATAGTCAGAAAAGAGATATCAGATACATACAGGCATACAGTATACACACACACGTACAATCGAGTATAAAAGCAATCTCTGTGTAATTTAATTATATGCCACGCTTGCTGAAGTAACAATGCTACTGACGATGAGAGTTGGGATTCGGAGGTATATCATGTTTTACCTACGAGGATCATGTTTAATTGACGTCATTAATTATATTGTACACTCTACTCCCACCATCCCATCCACATCAACGAGAAATTGTTAATTGGGTGCATGAAATATTTCTGATGGATAGACTAAATACACTCGAGGAATCTTGTGAATCCCACACCACAGCCACATCAACAGAATTTTAAATTGATTATCAAACACTCTATCCAGTATTTTATCTTTAATGTGCATTGCGGGTTTACTAATGTATGGTATAAAAGCAAATTGTCTTATTTCGCGAGGAAATGTTTGATTATTTATAAGAATTAGTCGAGAGTCGTATGTATGTGTGTATGTGTACATGGGGATCCGCATTGCATCTTAATTTGGCCATATCCCATTATAGTTAAGCTAAGTTTCTCCTATTCGGATTCCATTCAATTACGCTTTCTGTTCATTTCCATTGCCATTTCAATTCTTCAAGAGGAAAGTTGAGAGGAGATGATCTTATTATACATTTATGCTGTCCTGTTTTCTGTTTTATTGGACTATTTTCCCGTTGCCATTCTAGCATCCGTAATGTTGCAATTTGTTCTCCTATTCAGAACAGACATTATGGGATAGAAGCAACTGCTCTGATTCTTAGAGTCCAAATACTCACTTGTGTACATTTGGAAATGTTGCAAAAAATATACAAATACTACTTCAACAAAATACATTAGTAAATTATACAAGATACATGTGAAGAAAGTACAAGTAGTAGCCTTAGTTTTCTAGTATAGAAGTACAATGCACAATACCATCTGTCTGTAAGTGTGTAGTATAATAGTATACAAGAAATGGAATTTTTGGTTAAAGAATAGTTCAAATAAACTTTTAACCCCGTAAGGCAAATATTTATAGCGACAAACTATGCCAAACCTTCAAGCGACCTCGTGTATTCAGAGACAGCCCTACACAGAAGGAAGGTACTGGCATAAAACCTTTTTAAGATGCAAGTAGAACAGAACCAAATTACTAAACACATATACAAATACAGAGAGGATAAAAGCAAATGCTTCCTCAGTACGGTAAAAACTGCTTTAAAACTAAGAATTCAAAAGCTCGAAAGTAAATTGCTGGAGAATTTCTTTCGAGGTTTTCCATAAAAACAAATGTTAAGCCTCTCAGCTTAACTCCTATCTTTACTTACTTAATGAACGGCAAGGCACAGCAAGGAAAGTCAGTCTTCAATTTTAGTTTTAACGGAGTTCACTAACTCGACTCAAAATCCGTTCCAGTATTCAAATATCCTTTTCTCAGTTTACAATTCACTTAAACAACAGAGTGCCTTTACCATCGTGTCACTTCCTTTGCATACAACACTGACATGCAAATTCCGCTTTTAAAGCTGAGAAATAATTTCATTCTGCTTCACTAATTTTACTTTACATGTATAAATGAGTCCTCTATACTATTCTCTTCAATTAAGGCATGGCTTCGCTGAACCCCCTCATTAATTTTTTCCCATTGTACTAGTCTCTAGAATTTCCCTCCTGGGAACATTAAATTGTGTGTCAAAAACTATTTCTTTGACGCTCGTGTTCTCAGACACAAAAGCCTTCTTCCTCAGCTTCATTTATATTCATTTTACTTCCAGGATATGTCTTCTATTCAATCCATTGTATTTTGTGCGTTTAGTACATAGGTATTACCCTTTAATTTTCACTTAAATGGACATTGAACACCTTCATCATGTGCATACTGCATACTACGTTTATACATACGTAGGTAATTAACTTTCCGTGCTTTCCTACTTTAGTCCTACCCAGTACTAGTACCGTAGTACCAAATCAAATTAACGCTCTCACTTAGGTAATTCATAAATAAACCAAATGTAGTTGACATTACTTTTCATTTTATGTACTGCTTCAGAAATAACATTATAACGAAAGCACCTATCATAAAGAATGATTACGATATTCGTCACGGGAGACTTAATAATTATTGCAAAACGAAAACAATAAACCGAAATGACAAACATTAAAGATATCAGTACCTAAGTAATAGTACATTCAACCAAATCAATTTTCATACATTCTAGAATTAAGAAAAATTGAGCCATATGCCAGCTATTCTCAATAATTTTGAACTTTAGTACTGTGCAATCGCAATAAAAATGACAGGTTGACCTACAGTTCTTATATTATTACAAAAAATCTTAAATTAGTAAATAATCTGTGCGATGCATAACGTACGTACCATTGTATAATATGTAACTACAATACTTACAGCAACATAAATACTAAAGTAAATACCTACTTATTTTAGGTAGGTAAGCATACATATTATTATTATTATGTACTTAACTTTGCAATTAAGGTTCCTATTCCCTTTAATTGCAGGTCATGTGACAAAGCAAGTACAAGACATGAATTACATAGATAAATAACAATAAAAACAAAGTTCGCGATACACACTGCATGAAACTATTGCTACATAGAATACAGCACCTACAGATATTCAAGCATTTAATCATCTTTTTAGTATGCACAAATGGAAAAATAACGTTTCTGAGCATGTGACTCATTGTTGGAAATGTTGGATCATCATACATCTACAAACATAAACATAATCATCTCATGAGTAGAGTAGATATACTCTACTCCTAAAATGAAGCAGTAACTACATTACAAGCAGAAGCACCACTAGCATACTTCACCTTTAATAAGTACATATTACAGATACATTGTGAGTGTGTGCACAAACAAAATAGTCAGTTACATACATTGAAGATACTGCGTGTGCATAGAGTCCATAGTGCACATGGCAGTTTAACTGTAACTATTTCCATAGGAGAACAGAACGTGTATAAATGGAAAACGAATGTTAACAGAAGTAGAAGAGTAGCACTAAAGCTCGGACAACGTAAAAACGCACAGAACGCGGCGGAACTAAGAGACTTACAGAGAAAAGCAATAAACAAACTGCTGAGCGGCCAAAACGGACATGCAGAACGAATTCATACAGAACTTGGCAGTTCACGTTCACATTAACTATCGTATAAAACAAAGCAATATGCCAAAGGGCACTCCTGAGCTAAGCTCTTGACAGAAAGGTTTTACGGCTTCGTGTGTTCATCTTCTCTGCTTGTTTTGGTCATGCACTATTCCTATTCAATATTTGATTTAGCTTCTCCTGTAGTTTAATATAATTTGACCGTTTCGGAAACCCACTTCTAATTTGAAAGCCGTACTTAAGCACGTTCGTAGAACTAACATGTAGGTCATGTCATAATATAAATCATGCTACTATTGTATTGTGTATTAATAATAATCCTGCCTTGCTGATTCATTAGCGATATTTAGGGACATAATAGTAGCAGGTATGTATGGAGAGTAGGAATATTAGCACAACAAAATATCACTGTGAATTTGTGAATGCAAAGATAAACAATAGACACAGGAATAGCTGATAATCCAATAATAATGATCCTGGAGCTGTGCATGGAGCTTTAACACATTTGGCTGTGACCACTACCTCCCCTTGGTTTCTCTGCATTTGTGTCACCCTAAAAGGTTGAGCAACTGTGTGACACTGTTTCAACAACGAAATGGAATCGGAATCCTAAAGTTGCTTCCAGGTACTACATAATATTATACATGCAATGTGCTGTGTCACATCTTCCTTCCTCACTGTTTGCTTAGTTAGTTTGCCCTCGGTAAATTAATGAGTCAGTCGTATAGTGACAAAGTTACAAGGACCGCACCGAGTCACAAAGTCACAGCCCAGCTTCAGCTACATACAACACAGTAACTGTGGGAAATGCTAAAGAGCTACCCGCTTGCAAATGGAATCAGCAATTCGAATAGTATAACTTTTTATAGTGTAGAAGCAAAGATAAGATGCCTATCAAGTCTACGCTGTATAATTTTACAGTTAAATTATTGGCATGGCTTCAGCTTCTAGTTCTACCTATTACTGCATACTGCATACAGGGGAGAATGTTGCTGGGTCATACGAAAAATAAATTATAACACTAATAAAATGACGACGTGGAATTTCTGGTCAATAGTAAGAAAAGTACTTGGAAGAGAAACCTTTTTCTTTTTTCCGGGAGTTTACTTAATTCATCTTGGAAAGGAGAGAAAACCTTTATGTTTTATGCTGACCGGAGAAAACTTTTAAGATTTGATCATCATCATCATCATCATATAACAAGTTCACGTAGCTTAAAATGCTTGGGAATAGTTTAGAAGAGGAATTTCACACCATTTCTTCTTCTATAAAGTTGAGTGGAAGGGCTAAAAGGGTTCACGTCAGCTCAAGTGAGTTCGGTTTACTTCACCTTCACTGAACACAAAACCACACAACACACTAATGGTGTACGCGCATGAAATGTGAAACTGAATGCCAACTTTTCAGGACCATCAGAGAGAGCCCAGTTTTTACCCGCTGCACCAGTCGCTATTCACACACAAAACAATTCTCAGATACTTTTTTACCTTACCATTTACTGCTTTTTTCTCCTTCCTTATAAAACGCTATAGTTACTTTGCCAAAAATGCATTCTCTTTGTAATATAGCGGAACGGACACCATTACCATTGCTTGGGCTAAGGCTAAATGTTGTAAAACTCTTAGGGACTCAAAGCTGCAATGGCTTGTTAACTAGTCTGACATGGAGTAACTATTATGTATAGTTTTCTGACATTTGGTTAAGGTTCGTGCTTTAATTATAACTCACGTGACACAATGCAACGTACACCATTGTGTAATTCATTTTTCATCGATTGCAATTGTTGATTGTAATTCTAAAATGCTGCAAGACTAGACCTAAATATTCTCTATAAACAATAATTACATTTGGACTATTTTTTTTCATTCGGACTTACCCCCAAAAATATATTTCTGGAAGAATCAAATCCAGCAGCAAAGACTCTAGCTTGATACGGCGGTTTTCGATCTACAAGTATTCTACACGCAAATCTGGAGATAGTTGATTGCATTGACTTGTCCACCCCGCCAGATTTATCCCCAGCCACTGTATCCATTACAACAAAGTCTATAGGCATTTCCGACGACCGTCCAATCTGTAAAAACAATTAATACACGGTTTATTGCACAAAACTGCATTAAATCTAGATACAGTCATTATACTAGTAAGTACCATCCTGCGCATCTCATACATTAACTATGTGATTAACTCAGTAGTACATATACAGGAGAGGATACATGGGTAAATTACACACGATTAATTTAATGCGGATGCGTTACAATAAAGCTCCCTCACACTCTATAGTGCTCTACAACGTTTCATTGCACAAACGGAAAGAGAACTTTCGATAAAGACATACAACATGAAATCAAAGGAAACGAAAGGAAATGTGTAAATGCAAACGTGTGTATATATATACAAGGGGTAAACAACACCAAATCAAATCATTCAACCATTAGAGACCGTCCATTATTCATTATTATCTTTCGTGTTTCTTTCACTTGATTCAGAGCACTCACATGATACTCTACTCTGTGTATACTCTCACTATCTCTGCAGATACTCACTCAGTTTTCTTTACGCCCTGTTGCACATCCCACAACTTTTCGAGAGAGAAAGCATTCAGCATGTCGTCAGAATACACTCCATCCATTCTCAAGCTACCCAAACCGATCTCTCATCGTAGGATGCATGTACTAAGGATACAGGATAGTAATCTGTAGCATCCCTCAATAACATTCTGCCTAAACTCATCTTACGCTATTTTACGTATAGGTATAGCCCTTGTTTACATGTTAGTGACGCCATGTTCAACTCGCAGCTAATATATTTCTACATGGTATTCTAACTGCAAGTGCATTTATAGCACATACAGACTATATTTTGGACTTATAGACTAATAGCACTTGCACTTATATTTGTTTACACCACTTCAGTGATTTTCACTTATCATTTACCCAGAAAACATGTAGTAGCTTATATAGTTCTGCCATGCAATGCACTATCTCTGTTTTTGTACTAGGCTGCTTATGGCACTTGATTGTATTTACATTTCATCTCCGCACAGGGGATTGAACCATCACTCATGTCTCTAGAGTACTACACATACTGCAACAACAACGAAACAGAATCTGCCTAAAAGGATTTTATTGTTGCATTCATGTTCTTCATATAGACATACAATGCCTAATATACAAATAAGACGTAGGTACTCCTACATACACTGTCGCAACTTTATTTACAACAGAACATGACAAAAACATGCAAGTAATGCAACATGATGACGGCTAATGGTTACAAGTACATTTGAACACTAACAATAAACGTAGTTCGATCCCACCCAAATCGTGCGGGCAAAAACTACCGCATTATGTGAAACTTTTACAAGAGTTTCATCGTAAACCATTAAACTTCCATGTGATTCTCAAATTCTGATACATACACAACAAATCGATTTGATATATGATGTGTTTGTCAGCATGGACTCTCACATACACATAATTTACATCCCTAAATGCTTTTATACAACAAAATGCTGCAGGATGATTATCTAGCTAGCGTGAACTATAATCGCACTTTGTGATTTCTTAATACTACTGTGTGGGATGTTTCAAAGGCAGAAATAAGTCTTCTCATTTTGGCATATGGGTACTAGATGTACTTAAATAGGTTCATTCTTTTTAATTTTGAGTGTTTTATATCCCACTATTTTACACTAAGAGTTGCTAACCACCAATTTATGGCTTCCATGTGCTGATAAAAGTTTGTAGCATTTTTCTAGGCTGCATGAGACATGACTTTTCCACAATAAAATTTAGGTTCACTCTGTAAACCAGAAAATGGGAAAATGTGTGTACACATGTAGTGTGCTGAGTACCTGAACATGTAAATCAATGTAGCTCACAGAAAGTACCATTACTTGATGTTGTATTCAGAGAAACTGTTCAAACCTGCTAAAAACCATACGCAAACTACTAAATTCACACTTACTCAACCACAACCTAAATTAACCCTTTCTTTCACGCATGTAAGCCATACTAACAGCATCTATAAGTGCTTGTCATTTTTATCACATTACAACTTTGCACTTGTAACTAGCAACGAAGCTCCAACGTATTACATTATATATGTTCCTCCAAAACCTACATACTATATAAGTTAAAATTACTGCAAGTACACAGCATTATAATTACCTACATACTTAAACACAGAAAAGTGTACTGCTGTTATTCTACGTGCGTACCAAATTACATCCTATGGAGGTTTACATATTTTCAAAAATAATCTCATTTTCCTTTAACATGCTTAAAACATCTCACAATGAAATGGAATCGCATCGAGATAACAGAATTGCAGTCCTAAGTCCTAACTAAGTACTAAATACCATTGTTAACGTTTTCACACTACTTTTAATTACTTTTCAGTTAGCTCTGTAGATACTGTAGGAAGATTGCACAATTAATTAATAAATTCACTTTTTGAAGTATAAAATTTCATTATTTCATTATTCATTGACAATAATTTGATTTATTTCATCATACCTAATAATTGTAGTAAAGGAATTATTCCATACCAATCTAAAATTCTCAATGCATACTAATTTAGGCTAAATCGCACTCATTTGGATTAACGTAAATAAGATTAATTTCTTGGTTTCGGTAGAAGAAGGTATACTATTAAACGACTGTGACTGAAATGCAGTAAAAGAGGTAGCTTGCGCCTTTTATCCCATTTGATTTTAATCAAAGTCTTAAATGATCTTAAACACACCATTAAATGCCTTGTCGGTGGAACGGTAAATACATTTTTTCGTCTCTTGCTGTGGGACAGACATACTTTTGAGTGTTCATTTATTGTGAAGGAAGACATATCATGTTCTAGTGTAAAGAGGATAAATCTTTCTTTACTTCATCAACCCATTACTTACTGAAAAGCTCTTCCTTATTGCATTCACTTGATGAAACTGCTCCATAAATGTCCCACTGCACTATTGGGTCTCACTAAGGCGGCATTAGCTTCAGTTTACGGCCTCATCAAGTACAAACACGAAACTATGTAGTGCATGTAGTTTATAACTACTATAACGTGACATTCTTTATATTCTGTAGTGTACTTTTCATATTTAGATTAATACAGAATGATAAAAAAGTAATAGCAATATGGGAGTACCTGTAGTAGGTACCTTTGTATATCAATTATAGACATAGTAGTCATAATATAGGTACCTATGGGTATAAGAAGTGTGTTGTAATAAAATATTCATTGTGGAAAAGTTAATTCTCTTAGCCTTTTAGCTACTTTGTCGTAATTCTTATCATAATGCGCAACGCAGAAATGCTTTTAGAATTGCCATACTGCTATAATATGTACATACACAACACACAATGCAATGTAAATATAAAAGTGACTAGTTATAAATAGTAGGTATAGTCAATCAAGTCCCCAAATAATGTATAGGCAACAGTTTTTTAGGTAGGTAGGTAGGTATGTGTAACACACAGTAATGTAAACAGGTAAATAAGGTATTCAGTCACCGACTTTTCCGACATAACGCTTAAATACGAAGTGTGGCTATTGAGTACATATCTTGTTACATATCTTGTATAGAGAGATCCCTTATACAACGGAGTGTGTGTATAGAAAATTCATGTTGCTCATGATTACAGATAAAATGTGCTTAAACTCTTATGAATTCTGGTCTGAAAGCGTCCAAATGCAAATTATGGGTTCTTGGCACGTACGACTTAACAACAACTGCTCTTGGTAGTGTTGGTGGTGTAGACGGAAGGCTAAGTCATCAAAGTTATTGGGTTTTGTATTCAAGACCAAGTGGTTGTATCATGGAGCATAACGCACTTTGAGGAACTCTGTCCGACCAAGTTGAGGTAAATAAATAATTTAATATGCAGTAAACACCCTGTGGGTGAACGAAACATTTATTTCTTCGCGAACTTCGTCATATAAAACATTCGCATTCAACCCATATTGAGTCGTATACATTTACGTACGTGTTTTTGTTTTACCTGGGAGTCCTATGTCATAGTCATGAATACGATGTAATGGGGTAGTAATGGCTAGCTACAACATTTATTTTCTATTTAGGTAGGTTGATCTCTAACTGCTAAGTAAGCAATAACAGCTTTAGTATGCAGGAACAACGTTTAAACTTTGGACCACATTATACGTGATTAGAAATCGAAAACCCACCTGGAACATATCTGTTTCCTCATCAGGGACGTACTCAACTATGACGGCCTGATTTCTGGACAAAGTGTACGAAATGGAATGGACATTGGCATCAAGTACTGCTTTGGATGTGTGTGGTGTGTCTACGACGTAATGTTTAGATCGCTTTATTCCTGTCGGCTTTTCTCGTCTGCAGAATATGAATTTCGACCTTCTTCGCCCTTTATCTCCTTGAGGAAGGAATCCATTATATCTGCAATTCAATAAAAAATACACAATTAATCAAAATATCATGACACTCTTGCATGCATTCTTGTACATTTTATTGCGACAGCGTAATTGACAACAACAACGATGGACGTACACTACCTATACACATTGTAAAGTACATGAGTGTGTAGGTATACCTAATTGAGAACTGTATGTACCAGAGACTGTGCTACTAAATGCTCTACAGAAGATTTACAATTTTATTTTTGACATTTAATTACTTAACGATTGTAGTCTTGCCATGGTTGGTCTCATTCTGCCATCATTAAAATTTCTCTACGTGTAGTTTGCTACTTTACAACGTGATTGATCTTAAAATTGATTACCCTGGCTGAAAAATGGAAAGGGAAAATATTTAGCAGCAATAATTTCTACTCATGCTCTTAAGTTATCGTCACTAAAATAATAATGCCAATTTAAAGGAAATTCTCATTACAAATACTCGTGACATTGACAGATATCTATAAGTAATCAGTCACACAATCGTGACTCAGCATAAGATGTGTTTTATTAATGTGCGTCAAGTCAGCTGCATAAGTAGTTTCTTTATTCTTTACTTGCTATTTTATAACCTCACATTATTATCATTTTAAAACTTTTGAACAAAAGTAGAAACAGCATAGCATTATCATTATGTATACATAAATGCATAATGTATTTGTGTATGCGAGACAAATGCTAAAATGTGATGTTACCAGTCAGTTCAATTTGTCAGCTACTATACAAGTAGCATAAGTAAGCATAGAGTATAAAGACAAAAGCTTTGAGTAGAATGAATGACGAACAACAAGTAGAGAATTGGATGCCCACGAGGACAATGTCACCTTAATTATCATTTGTCATGTAAGGTAGTTTCCTAAACTAATCTGTCTCTCGATAACGTGTTTTTATACAACACAGCATTCACACTTAGCAACTTTCCTACGTAAATACACATTTTCCTACTACTACTACTAAATGTAATCAAAGGAACAATGCCTCTCTTCTCGTTTTCTAGTTTAATCTGCTTCGTTGCTCGTCTAGCAACATTTTACTGTTGGTGACATTCATTATTCCAATGTTTGTGACGTTTTGTCATTATTGTCTCTGTCTCGCCTACAAAGTATCTACTTTATGTGTCTTCAGCACGGAATTCGTATGTTACACATAACCATCGTGCCTAGATAAGGAATTTATCATTCATACAATAATTACTTATTATGTTCATCTCAAATATTTTATCGTATAGGTAGGTACTAGAAAATAATAAAACGAAAACTATTTAGGATTTTTTTTCATAAGCTTCAGTATAATACACACTAACCCTGTGTTCGCAATAACAACTGAGCCCATTAATCAGCAAAAAGTTTTTAATACGCTAATCAGTAATTACCAATAATTACATCAACTAGATCATTATAATGTGTGTGAACCTAACATTGTAGCGACTAGAACCTAAGGTATCAGCATCGACATCCGATTAATTTCACATAATAAAATATTGTTCATTAAGCCTCCATATATTTTGAGGTGATAACCCCTAATGAAAAACTGATTCACAAAAATTCTACAGGGATTATTGTACGGAAAAATAAACCATGTCCTAAAAGTTGCATTATCTGCTGTATATTGGAGACATAATTAATTACGTAGGGTTCTTAAAATAATTTGTGACCTTTAAGCGCTTGGCTCATTGTGCTGAATTTAATGAATA
>JAQFYB010006347.1:0-12376 GCA_034694085.1 Pogonognathellus longicornis | reverse complement strand
AGGTGATCTTTATGAGCTTATTGCATCCACTTCAAATCGCTTTATTTTGATGCATTATTATAGGGGAAAAGAGTATTAAAAAAATATTTAAAAAAATATTTTACACTTTTTTTCGGACATATTAGGTACATATTTGGGGTTTGAAAAAACATATTTTGCCGAGCCTTGGTAATTAGGTATGTAAAAGTTTGTTAAAGTTGCTTTCAGCTGTGAATTATTGAAATTGTTCCTAGTAGTTAATTTAATACCAATAGATATATTTATCATAATTTGAAAGCACACAAATGTAAGAAAATATTTAAATCCAATATTTTATTACTGTCATTATAATTGTAGTCAAATATAGTCAACCATTAACAAACCATAGTATGATTTTAAGAAAAAATGTGAATTTTTTTAATGATTATATAGTGTTCATGAACAAACAATAATATTACTGCTTTCAAAGCATTCGAGTTATTTTCTATCTTAAGATAATTTAATTTAAGCCCCACACATTTCAAAATCCTAGATATGTCTATTTCTATTCTATTTTTTTTTAGTTTATATGATCTGCAGAAGGTGTTTCGCAGAGAAATTTACAGGCTACTTACAGTGACTACTGAGCATGTTAACTGATTATTGTTAAAAATTAAGTTTTGTTATTGGCTGGTAATAAATTGTAATAAACTGATTAAATTGTGGGCGTAAAATAATTTCGAAGTGGTGTTCATAATAATTGTTTGGGCTCTAAATTGTAGGAAAGTTCCATTAAAATTGTGGACAACTTAAAATATTTCCTCCGTTTAATGTCTACTTCAGTTTGTAAGAATTGAAATAAAATATATTAGATTGAAGCTTGCTAATTGATGAGAAAAGTGGGAATGGCTAAACTTTTCACGAATTTTATTTTTTAAAGAGATTATTCACTTCATTAGAACTTTAATCGTGAAATGTTCCTGTAGAAGTATCAATCTTTCTGTACGAAAGTATGTGTGAGGAAGTTGGTTCTCCCTAAGTAAGTCAATAAGTGTCAATATATGTGTTTTTGGGTTAATTGAGCAAATTAATATGCTCAATTTTCTTTATCTTCGGATAAATTAAATCACCCATTAAACTATAATACTATGTAATACAAATATCTAGCGACAATCTTGCAGTTACCTAATTACTACATTTTTGAGAACCTGGTATTGGACTGAATTTTGTATAACTATTCGATATCTTATTCGTTACTATATAGTTTTTGCAAGAATGGCAAAGTATATATGCTAATATTTTGTGGTATCGTTACGTTTTGGATGACTCCATAGGTTTCTGTTGTTCATCTCCAATAGAATCTCATCTTCAGTGTTTGCTTGCACTACTTTAAATTGTAAACGAAATATCTCAGAAAAAGTACAAATACTTGCAGCTATAATTAGGATTCCCGGTTTCATTGTGGTAATCGTTTTTGTTTTCCGTGAGATAATGACTCCAAATATTGTGTATTTTCTACTCTAGCTGTAAAGTGATGTGTTCCATGCTTTTATTAAGAAAACCTGTTCTAGTTTTTTCCATCATTTTATTTTATGACAATTAAATAAAAACTGTGTGGTAATTTAAATAAACTATATAAACACATAAAAAGCAGATGTATTATAGAGTATACATAAAATAGTAAAGCACATACAAAGATTGAAATATAACAAAATAATAAATCCTATGAAAAACAGATGGACATAAAAAGTAATTTTTCTACATAATATTCAATGACAAAGTATCGAAAGCTCAAAGTTAGAGTAGAAATGAAAAATAATTATTATTTTATATTATGCAGGCTGACAGTTATATTATATTTATAATAAGTGCATTTAGTGCATTATAATAACATACCATGTATTTAGGTCCTTCATAGACGTTTCCACAACATCATAAACCGTCATCAATGGATTCATAAAACATGCCAACTTTAGGAATCGCTGTTGCTGAAAATAATGTACCAAACCAAATGAAAATAAAAATTCTAGTTTATGACTTGGTCCTTGCACTACATAATATTGCTAATATATACATAGTACCTACATAGTGTACATAGGTATTAGGTATGTACATTTTAAAGCTAATAAAATATAGAAGTTGTTGTAATGCGCTTCAGCTTATATTTTAATTTCCCAACACTTACTACTTAGATATGATTCCACAAAATATTTGATGTACGCAGAGAATGTACTAAGTATTGAGCTTACTAAATCTAACGAATGTTCCGGTTATTCAATGTTCCCATATAAATTAATAATTCCAAATGTATTAATTGAAGTGATTTGCAAGCAGACCTCTCTTAGGCCATTCAAACCAATAGCTTCCATTCGACTGCCATTTCCTAATTTTGAGTATTGAAATTGCTTCATGTATAGAACAGAAATATGTCAAGTACAATATGTAATATACCGTTCCTTGCATTTCAAATGCTTGGTTATGTTATTTCCAATTGCCATATTTGTATACAATCTGAGTGTTTATAGTACATTACATAGTACATAGTGTGTTTATGATGGAATATGAGGGAATGATTGAGAGATTCACAAGTATTTATACGTTAAAAGGGAGATATTTTAGTCAGGTTTCATGGCATAGTGCTGGTATGGTAGGTACTTGAGAAACTGACGGTAGGTATTGTATTCTAGTTTTGACATGAATGAGCATATCAATTGCATTCATCCACGCAGTATTTGAGAATTACGCTAATTCTCTGGCTGTCACGTTTACATTGTTTTAATTTTGATTTCACGTTGATCAACAAATACGAACCTTCTGGAATTTCAATTTCCGTGTACTTCCTGGTAGAAAATTGAAACTGCTGATGAATGTACTTCATGTAATGAAACACAATCGTCCGTGGGTGACATCAGTGATGTGTGTACTTGCGAGTTTGCAGATGAGAAGATTACGTCTAGCTTGTATTGTTGTAATGTAATACGTCCTCCATGTGCTGGTTGAAAATGATATTACGGTTTTGCATGGATGTTGTTTTATCTTCATTTACAACAACCTACCATATAAGCATTCAATACGTGTTCAATACACACTCAGTAAGGCATGAATGGTATAATGGTAGGTTTCAATAGGTATAAGTACAATGTTTAGAATGATGATAATATTATGTGATATTATTCCTATATTAGTAGAAATCGGAGTATTTGGTACTTTTTGGACCCTGCACAAATAATCAGTTTGTATGTGGAAAATAATGGATACAAATGACGAAACAGTTTCAGTTTTACAATGCTTAACTATATGCAATATAACATTATTTTTCTGCTGTATTGTGTTACGCATCGGATTTTTAGTTTTCATTCCCTATTCTAAGAAACAATGCACAGGGTTGGACATAACGATTGTCACGATGTATCCAGGGTGTCTAAAATAAGCACACTATAGTGTATTGTGGAGAATCTTTTTGCGAGTTTAAAAATGTAATTTCCTCTACATCGGTTGAAGATTAATGGGCCAAGTTGAATAACAGATAGGAGAAGTAATAAAGTGTAGCATCTTACCTTTATTTTTCAACTTGACATTTGATCCCTTAATTCTCAACCGATTCAAATTACATACATATTTTAAACTCGGAAACAAAACACTGTAGAATGACTATGTTAGAACCCCCTGGGTTATGCTGGGGACATGGTGGCGATCATTATATTAAACACTGTGTGCCGTGTCATACAGAGAGCTTAAATTGACTTAAGCTTAAAACGTAGGCGTAAGCGTAATTTTTTGTTTTATGTCGCTTGTGGCACTCAGTCTACCTAAAATTTTACGCCAACGTCAGCCTTCTCTGCATTGGTACCTATTGTGTTAATCTAATATTGAAATTTTAAATAGACTTGAACACCACAAGGGAAAATTTTACGCTTACGCTTTACGTTTAAGTCAAGTTAAGCTAACTGTCTATTATACTGTACGCTGAGTAGGTACCTTTTACTATTCTAACAAATAATTTACTTAACAAACATTTGGCATGGTACTTTAAACAATGTTTAACAAAGAAGTTAATATATGTACCAGATATCTGTTTGAAGCTTAATTACTATTTCAGATTTATGCGACCACGGTTTACATGAAATGGCGAGAATAAAGAGTTGCGTTCATTAGCATTTGAACTATATAAACGCTGTATGTCTGTCTGTGTGGAACAAAATAAAGACATTCTAATAACATGTATATATGTATAATGTTTGTAAGTAGACACAATTGCATGAACGACACCGTTTGCCATTTAAATTTCTGATTTGGCTTTTTGGCGTCTCGTGTGTCTGGTTCATTTAGTTAGGCAAGACATCTGTACTCTGTACGGAAGAAGGCTAGAAGAGTGCAAGAACAACTCTTCTGCGGGCACCTTCAAAGACACTTTTATTTTGATGTCGACTGTGTGGATGTACTACTTGTAATGCACTTACTATACAACATTTACATTTACACAATCTCATTCTTCGTTTTGTTTTATGAAACTTGTTTCATTTATATTATGCATTCTGTTTGTATGGTGTGTAAATGTAGTGTGTTTGTATGTATCTGTAAAATGCTAACTTGTACAAGTGTGATTTGTAGATCATCTATTTATGTTCCTCCTCATTCACTTAATCCATTCGCAAAACAGAGTTCTCACCATCAGCCACGTGTCGTACGTAGGATACATGATATAACTAAGCTACGTATATTAATAGTGAACGCTTGTTTGCTCTTTGGCCGCATCCAATGCACTTTTATCCATCTTTTTCTTGTATGTCTGCAAAAAGCAATTAAAGTGCAGTATATTTAATTCCTTGGCTCCTTTGCAAATTATTTTTTCAAAACAACTTGTACTAAACAGACGTCACTACTTTGTGCTTACATCTATGAGGTTTACGTCATTGTACACATTTCACAAAACTCCCAATAGTTTTTGTTCTATCAGTCTCATCACTATAACTGTGTATTTTCCATCTACTATATAAAGTATCAGTAAGTATAGTAATATTATACGTACAATCATACAATAGACTTGTTTATGTCTACTCAAATCCTCCATAATGACGTCATAACATTGCTGTAAAAATAATAACATGGTGCAGTAATGTTTTGAAGTATACACTGCAATCTTATAGTATACAGATATTATAAATGAGTGCACTGTACTACCAGTATCAACTATTATGTACTTTGTATTGAAGATAAGGTTTAGTGTTTCTTAAGAAAAATACATTGCAAAACATAAGATAAGTCTGTTTTTAGCTTATGGCTTATCTTATGATAAGAATAAGAGGTCTGCACGCTTGATTACATGTTACTGTACTGGAAAACTGTTTTGGAAAGGGTCACGTTGTTTCGATGATGACACAACAATGGAATCTATAGCTGTCCTCTCAATATGTTTCACACATTTCCACAAGGATTGCAAGTTATCCCCATTGCATGTAAGTGTCATTTGCATGGTTGCTTTATTTTAAGGAGTGTCATTTCTCTCAGTCACAGTTTTCACTTACAGAAAGGATTGTTTCAAGATTTCATTTCATATATCTTTATAATACATCTTGTAAACATAAGTCAACATTTTGGTTATATGTACATTGTGTATTGTGTTGGTAAACTCTGAGCAGATTCCAGATGCTTATCCAGCACAGAGGTGGACAGGATCCTGTTCAGTTAGGAAATAGGGCTACAGACTGCTCTTGGTCGCGATGATGGGGTAGGTATTTATAGTTAATGCAAAACTCTAATGCTGAAAACATTTTTGATGAATACCTATTACCAGTGATCCATTTAGGGGGATTAGGGGTTTGAACAAATAGTTGAATCTTGCACAAAGTAGCAGTCGAATTTGTTGAATCGAAACTCGAAACACAGCGAAATGTCTACAGTCTACGCACTCTTTTATTACAAACGACGCGACGTAATACTGAATCATGCATTAAGGGAAGCAAGCATTACTAGTAAAAAGCCGGAGGCGCATCAAATATTTTTGGGTAAATGTGATAGTTTTGGAGAATGTCTCGCTAATTGACTGGACTTCCTCCTTTGTCCATGTTGATGCAACTCGGGTGTCTGTGAGTGAGTGTATTCGCCTTTGGGTGGCTGGCTACATCAATTTCAATACATCACCTTGACCACAAGTTAAATGTAACTCGTGGCTGTCTCTTCCCACGAGTGGAGTCGAGTCACGCCACGTTCAATTTGTCTATCCGTAGACTTGGACTCACTAGTGCCAGGGCTTTGATGCAATGACACCCGCTATAAATGACACGAGTTAGAAGCCAATACTCCTGAGTCTCACTAACGTTAATAGTGCAGTAAACATTACTTTTAAGTGTCACGAAAATGCGCAAATTCATTAATTCACTGAAAATTACCTTTCCGTTTACTATTACGACTTTTCCAGCAATTATGCTTGTGGATTTTACTTCATTCATTTCTGCTTTAGTATTTGGATTTTGTCCCTGTGGCAGTTCTACTCTAAACCAACTAAAAATATCCAGTATTCTGTCAATAGTAAAACCAATACACTTCCTTGACTATATATACCTCTGTGAATGTACATATTTCGAACGCAGTTCCATACAATTCAATGATCTTCTACCTCATAAAGGTATCTGTCTATCTACCATTATACCCAATATAAAACATTGACAATGAATGTTCAACTTCCGTTGTCATTCTTGAAATATTCGAGCTGATTCATAGAAACAAGAATTTCCTCTTCCGACTATGCTGCCTTCCTCTGGTATGGTACCGGCCGTTTGACAAAATCTGCATAGAAATAAAGTGGAAAGAAATGGAAACTGTGTTCAAGTCCAGATAGTAAAATGGTTCAATTCAAATACATTGAAATCGTTTTATCAACTAGTTCTCCACCTTAAGGGTAGTATGATATGCGTAATTTAATATAAAGAACTATAATATTTTTCCTATGTGTTTCTAGATTTCAGACTTTGTATAGGATTTATATAAGTGATGAAGTCAGCTAAAACGATATACCTACGCTTATATATTACGGGCTATAAAGATTACCATTGCAAACATCGCTACATTCTCTTTGAAAATCAGGTCTGGAAAATGCTCTCGAAATTTTCTAAACCTTTTCCTCTGCAATTCTTCTGCGATGATGCGTCAATCTCTCTGAATTTACAATGATAGCTTTGTTTGGCTGCTCCTCCTACTCAATTTATGTTATTGGCGTCTTACTACTATATACGCTACGTAGGTTAAAGTATATTCAGCTGTAAATCAATTTACAGCTGAATGGAACGTCAAACATAATATTTATTATTATTCCTACAAACGTGAATATTTCAAAAAATTATCTAGCAAGGATTAACTATTTTCATGTAATTTAATACACTATATAGCGCACATTTAACAATTTATTATTGACAAAACCTTATTCTGCACTAATAATTGACTTTGTTATTTAAGACATGTATTTGACAAAATTGATAAATGATATTATGTGATTGATGTATTATAAATCGATCAATACACCGCCATACACATATACACTAGTGCACACCTTTCACAGCCTCTCCCGAAGGTCAAAAGGGAATTTGTTTTTAACTTATTGATTTTAATCACTTTCATTTTAGTGGAGAAGTATACATATAGTTGACCAAAATAAATTAGAGCCCTGAGACGCAAAAAACACATTCCAACAATCTGCAAGGTTATTTGAAAATCGCCATGGTTATCGTAATTTTGAAGTTAATTAGTTACATAATCGGTCCACAAGCCGCCAGATAACCTGCAAAGATTTCTCAGAGCTCTAATTTATTTTGGTCAACTATAGTTACATAACGTGTTGCTGGTGTGACAATTTTGAAACATAATTTGTATTTTCTTTTATTTTGAATTGATAGCTGATGGGGCGAAGACATGACCGTTTTGTATATTTTAATAAGATACATACTGTAATGTTATTTATTTTAACTTCTGAAGGGCCAAACTGCCAATTGTAAGTAACAGTAATGTAATAAGGTGAATTTTTCATAAGCTATTTCGATTTAATAAATACGGTATTAGTATGTTATAATAAATATTGGTTGTGTGCACAAAGTTCCTAAGTTTTTTGAAGGCATTATAATATTAGGTTAGGCTCTTTTAAAATATTAGGCTTTTGAAATATTTTATTACATGAAATAAATACAATATAGGCAGAATCATAAAATCATTTTAAAAGGTATATAAATTATTAGATAGGCAAAGTTCAGATGTAGAGGCGAAATATTATTATAGAGGAAAAATCAATATTTTCAGTTAGCAAACCCAATTTAGGAGGATTTAAATAAAAGCCAAAAAATATTAAGGTACCAATTTTCTATTAAAGCATGTATCTATGAATTGTCAGTGCAATGTGTTAATATCTGCATTATGTTGTTCAAGAGAAGACAAATTTTCCATTTGACATGCACGTCTGTGCTCCAAGTGATAGTTAAGAGATGAAAATCTCATTTTTCCTTTATGCTATTCTTAGAAACTAATGCACAGTAGAATCTTCTTATGCATTACTACACAATTTCTCTTTGTTTAATGAAAGACTCTTGATATATGGGCGACATATGTTTAACTTGACAAGAGCATAATGCCTACTAACTAACTAAAGAGCTCACGCTTAAGTAAATTGTATTGAGTGCAGATAAAATATGTGCAGCAGAGTAAAAGCTTGAAAATGGAAAAGATTGGACGGTGGCTGACGGGAAAAGAAAATTTATCAATGTGCCGAAGAGTGTTTTAGCAGAGTAGCCAAGATTACATGAAGTGTGTGATGGTGGCATTTCATTAATTAGACGACCACCTCTTGTTGCAGAAAAGGAAAAAAACTGCGTATGTAGAATGTGAGCCGAGAGAGTTTCGAGTTCCAACAACGCCTCTCGGAGTCATCTTCTTGATGGAATATTATGTGAGCCATGTTTCTTAGAGTTTGCTTAGGTGTTACTTGGTGACTGACTAGGAATGATGTGCCCTGTGCATGAAATGTAATGAATCGAAAGGACCGTTATGCTTTCTCGAACTAAAATCTCTGGAAGTGTGCTCGCCATAAAATCTCAAGGCTACTTGGTAATTCACGCCTTTTATTGGTAGAATTAATGGCATTAAATCTGTCTGTCTGATTGAGAAGAGCTCGCCAGGCTAAAGTCTTTTACCAACACGTCTCCTTCATCGACGCCGTAGTCTTCGTCTTCGGCAATTCAAGAGTGCGATTAAACACAACTTGCCTTCTGCTCATATCGTTTAAGTACGTGGTGAGGATGGAAATAGAAATAAAAGCAAAAGGACTAGATGCAACACAACTACGGAATAGCAAACACTCCTATCTCTTTCTTCTTCACTCTGATACATAAACTGACTACGTGACATTGAAATTGAGAGACAAACAAGGACGAAATGTAAAACAGTGAGATGGTGATTCCTACCTTCCTATGTATATCGGAAATTTTATCAATGTCCTTTACGTGATCATCGTTTGACTTTGACTAGGACAACGCAACACAAGTTGAGGTAATTTAACACAGAGTAATTGGATGCAACAGGAGCAATCTTTGATCTTTTGGGATCCGGTGTGTAATTTCCTTAAGCTATTCTCTTAAGCTTAATGTCTGAACAAACAATTAGCTAATGTGGCATTGCCAGCTATTTGTCTTCTTCGATACTTCATGTTTTTGCGTAGGTTTATATGCAAATAATATATACTTGATTAGATTACCAGTATAAAACTAATTGCTTTTTTTCTAAAATAGACATACCTAATTAATTGTTGGCTGCATTGCAAATTGCAGTTCTTTATGGGATTAATAATACAGGTACCCTACATGTGTTCTTATTCTTTGTTGCTGATTATTTGTTCATAAAGTCAATTTGTATGTGTTCAAGTACATTCAAGCATTATACTAATTTGTAGGTACACATCCAAATGACCAAATGAAATCATTATGATGATTCACTGCACACTTAAGACCTATATTATATATTTCTGCAAAATTATCGTGTAGTGCAGGTTTTGCTAGATTTTGCAATTTGCATGAGTATTTCATAGGTGTATGTCACTAAGATTCTGGGATTTTCAAACCGAATTAATTGATTAGAAGGTATATGCTATTAGATACATGGTTTGAATGTAGGTACACAAGATCCAGTTAACAAACTTAATCAGTTTCGAGGTTTTTGACTGGACAAATTATTTTATTGTAACCTTGAGTCGTGTAGGACCGAAGACCTTAGCTAATAAGGTAGTACTATTTATAGCAATTTATTATGCAAGGTCGTGTGGACTTGTCTGCTTGTCAAAGCGTATGACATTGGGTGTGATCATTGATTTGTCAACTGAATGTGGTACGGGTTGGAGTCTGCTGGTTTGTTTACCCTGATGACATTATTTTTTGTCTTAGTATATCTGTGTTTGAGCTAATATTAGAGATAATGTAGTGTTACGAAATAGTAGCACCACTCGAGATAGAAAATCATGTATTATTATGTACATAATATGTTCACACACCCTGCGCCAGCCTTGTTTTATGACAGTGACACTCACAGACAATATCAACATCAAGGATCAATACACCTTATGGCATCACCCTTCCAATATAATCTTTCTTGTGTGTAAAGGTTCGGACACAATGATTGGCGTGATCCCCCCTCCCCCATTGTCAATTCAACGAAAGTAGCTTGGATATAGAGGTATCCAGTAGTAGCCCTCCATAATCTTTATCCTTTTCCCAGAGCAGAGCATTTTTATGGTTTCAATGAGCTGTAATTCTTTTTAACTTGTAAAAAGTGTTTCAAAGGACAAAAATTCAATATTTGAGAACCTGATACGCAGAACTAGACAACTCCTACTTTTACACGAAGTTTCTATCAGCCGTAATTCGTTTTCTTTGTGGAAAACACACTTCAGAGTTAGTAATCAGCACTCTATTATGATTGACCGACCCGCAATAAAAATCAATAGATGTTGATTTATGAAATGTATTTCAGTTATGTTATTTAAAAGAGATTGCTCTTGCAACAAAGTCAATCAGTGTATTGTAAATAATTCATATAGTTTGTGTAATAAACAATACCGATGTACCAACACTTGAAATGAAATCTCGCATTATTATTCTATAAAGATGAAAATCCAAATAAAAAGCCTTAGTTTAGTAGCATTACCTAGACAGATTTACAATGATTATACAACTGGCAAAATATTCGAATCATTTCTTCAGTATGTGCCTAGATTTTGAAGAAAGGTGAAAACAGTCTAGGAAGGTTTATTATATTATTATCAAGATGTCATGCACAAACATGTTAAGAAAGGTTATGTACTTTCAAGTGGCTGCTCGAATATCCGTCTCTAATGAAACGTTTTTAAAACATGCAAAATGAGCATAATATTTTATGTATTTAATAAAACCTGAGAAATATGATTGTAGGTGCATATTTTATTAATCGTCGTAATTATGTGTATAAATGTATCGATTATTTTATACCATTGGTACTCAATTTTTTTTAAACAAATGATGTCTGTACATAAAACATTGCAGGATTACGTCAATATTTTTAATTCCTTTTAATAATACGTTACTTACAATGAGTTGTTTGCTTCGACAAAATGAAATTCAATTGTAAGTTGTTAGTATCATGTTTTCTTTGATGTAACAACACCATTTTCATTGTGCCTGATAGCTGATACTTCCACTTATAGAAATAAACAAATTTAATTATTTGCTAGTACAATGTGTAATAATATAAATTAGAAGCACGTTGTATCCAATAAAACTTGAACATGTGAATAATAACCCTTTATGCGTTTAGTGCCATTTATGCCAAACTATTATAAAGTAAAAGCAGCAGGTCATTGTTTCAGTTTCTTTATATAACGTTGCGTGAGTGTCTCAAATATAGAATAGATAAATGCAAGTTTTAACTACAGTAGTTTGCATAGCCGTGTAGCCAGCAAAATAATTATAGTGTTGAATGACACGATTTTACATGAGTGCAGCAAACGAAGCGAACAAGGTATGCAAACGTGAAACTAAGGCGACTACAAATGCAGATATTCATGCTATTATCAAATGATGCTAACTCACTAACATTCTCATGTATTATAAAATTTACGATTTAATTTTGATTGCCCTTGGACATACTGCATATTATACATTTATATACTGCTAATAAAATATATTATGCACCTATTGAATTCTATTGTAAATTGTATTTTACCCAGGAATTGATTTAGTCAAAAGGACGAAATTCTTCTGGATTAAGTGAAACATGGATATATTCACAAATGTGAGAGAAATAGTAATTTTTTTGTTATAAAAGTGAGTACTCTCTACACTCAGAGAAATCCAGCTGAAACTTAGATGTAAAATGATTGTTTACATTTCAACGTGGAAAAAAGTTCAAACTT
>JAQFYB010006346.1:0-12379 GCA_034694085.1 Pogonognathellus longicornis | reverse complement strand
TTCTAATTACATGGAAAATAAACAAAGAATTTACTTGATCCATGGGGTGTTTGTTTAACATGATGTCATCTAAATAATCTTTCACGATTATTTTTGTGGCCCAAACAATGAAAAGGTAAATGAAGTCACAATAAGTTGACCAAATGGAAACAAAGGTATATGAAAATTCCGAGATTAATGAATAAATGGATTGAAGGGTGGTTTCCACATTGATATTTGATTTGTTAAAATTATATAAGAATTCAAATTTATAGAAATTGTTTTGAGTGTAAATATTGCATATGCATATTACAATAAAACCAATTCTGCCACTCCAAATCCTAAGTTTGTCGAATGGACAAGTTAAGAACTGAAAACGACAATGTTTGTTCAAAATATTTCCATTCTTGCCTTCGGATGAATTGTCGATATTTTTGGTTAATATGATATTTTTCCATTTGCTCTTTCTGTTAACCCTTTCCAGCATACGAAAGAAAAAATTCTGACGAAACCATAAGACATAAGAGACATAGTATATATAAGTGATTCCGCAAATAATATTAAAAAATTGGAAATAGTCTCTGTCTTGTAAAATAAAGTGATGTCCTGTGAAAAAGGTGACAAAATCTTTTAAACAGGCAAGAATTATCAAAATGTGAACAATTCCGCAAATAATCTAAAAAACAAAATATTTATAATTGAGTAATATACTATTGAAATTTGTTTTTTATATTTTTTGCAATTAAAGTTGTACCTTTTGAGCACGATTTGTTTTTTTCTCAAATCTGTTAAAAATTTGATTCCAAGAGAATTTGAATGGAATTAAGAAGATATAATATCCACTATTAATGAAAAATGAAAAATATGACGCAAATAAAATGTTAGATTTTGTATTTTCACATGAAGAATTTTCAAGTTGAGACAAATGTATATTGATGCTCATTCTATATACACATCAACACATCAAATAATTTTAAGATGTAGTCGAACCAGAGTACAAACAAATTTTGACGAGTAAAAGTTATCACTGTAAAAATTCAATAAAATAACAATTATTGTAAGTGCACCAATATTTATTTTATATATTATAAATTATAACCTTTTATGTATTGTCAGTAATGTGGCAATTGGCAAAAATATTATTTATTTGATTAGATTCTTCATTGTCTGTTGAAAAAACTGCAATTGCTTATTTTATAAGAAAGTATATTTGCATTGTAATTTCAATTTAAACACATGTAAATCCTTCTAAAGAAAAATGGCAAATTATTTTCTTCTTAAATATTAACAAAGGGTTTTGAGAAATAGTGTTTACAATGAAGTGCCATAACCGGTTAATCTAATTACCACTTCTGAAAATGGATTTCTTCAATGAATAGGTCTTTATCTTTAAAATCCTGATGCATCTTGGTATTATTTATTGTCGATTTAAAAAAAATTAGCAATTGGTTAATGTGGTCCTGCTCTTAGAATTCCTGGAGAAACCTGAGGCCTCACCTCCTGAACAATAGCCCCATTGTTAATAATACAATGGACCTTTTGTTCTTTTGCGACGCCTCAAGGGTTTCGAGAGAATTCTTATTGTACAATTAGCAATTGGTTACCTATGTGTATTATTGTGTATTAACTGATCTCTAAAAACACACCATACTTCCCTGAAATCTACTGATCGCCGAAATGTTTCAGCTAAGCTTTGACTAATATTTCCGACCTTTTTGCCATAAAGAAGATTTTAAGAACTAAAAATAACTTGTTGTCCCCTCCTAAATGAAATCCCTAATACGGCCATGAATTTGATGCTGTTAAATACTTTATTTCTCTATATATAAAATACGTAATATATTTACCTAAATAATAATATTTTATGAACTCAGGTTTCATGATTTTTCAGAAAAGGTTTTGTTCTGTTTTGTCTCTCTTATACATTGAACGTTTTAGGGGTGAAATAAGTAAAAACAACATGAGCAATGTTATGTTGTATGTACACGAAAGCGGAATATTTATAATTTTAATTTATTGTACTGCTTCCAAATTTTGATCTCGGTACAATTTTCACAAAAGACAAAATATATTTTATTTCAGACAAAGGTACCGAATAAAGATAAGTTCACAAAAATTTTATCGTACTCAAAATACCAAAAATTGACATTTAAGCGTTTAATTGTGATTCTCATTGTTTTAAATTTGTTTAAAGCTGAATGTTCAATGTTAAAGGAATCCAGAATTTTTTACAATTGACAATTGGTTGCAATCTGGTTTGTCAGATAAAAATTACAGAGCCTTCATTTAACCATGGATTCCGATTTTGAAATTTTTTCGTTGAAGGATTCCGTGTGGAAACTTAATACACGCGTTTTGGTTTTAGAGAGTTTCATCACTCAACGATACGGTAATCTTTAAGAATTTAAATTATACCCTTAACAATTTTAAAACAATACAACCTTGCGTAAAAGTTTTATAAATACATTAAATAATTTCAGGAACAAACGTTCTACGTGATGTAGTTAAAAACGATTCCAAAAGCAACACGGACAGTTCGCCAGCAAGGTCACAGGGGAAAAACTCGGGAGACCAGAAGCGACAATCTCACGAACAGAGTTCCTCCCGTAAAAAAGAAAAAGATCGCAGAACAAAGAAAATAAACACTGGAATTCCAAATCAACTTATTAACAAAAGTTTGTTGTGTTTCATTAGTTCATTTTTGATTGATACTTAATTATGAATTACTCTCTATAATATGTAGAACCTAGCAAGGTAATTTATAATTTCATACAAATAAATAGGAAAAAAATAATTTTTGATTTTATTTCTAGAGAAAAGAACTAAACGGGTTGATTATGATGAGGATAATGAAAGTTCAAGCGAAAACTCTAGTGATAATGAGAATGACCAAAAGGACCTTAATCCTCGTTCAAGTGAGTTCACATTGTTTGTTATCTCACTTGTGCTTGTGTACCCAGTTTTATACCAATTCAAAAAATTCATTTTATTTTTGACTGTTTCACTTCAACTTACTCTATTTTAATGCTGATGTAACTAGCACTGATTAATTTAGAGTGAGTTTGCCAATTATTGAGTAAATCAAACGTAAGAATTCAAGTTATATGTGTAACTCTCTTTCCCATTCCTATTGCAGAACGAAGAACCTCAACTTGTAAGAAAATAAAGTACAATGAAGAAGAAGCGAGTTCTGTCGAATCTTCCCCTGATAATGAGAATAGTGACAGTGAATATACTGTTGGTCTTATAGAACCCAGTAAGCATTCAACTCATTTTTCAACATGAAAAATAGATTTTTATTTCACTGTGCATTCAATTTTTTCTCAGAAAGTGAGGTTTCCGACGAAGTACAAAATGATACAGAACCAGAAATAGAAGATAATAGAGTTCAACCAAATAAACCTGTCAATAAAAATGAAAAGACTGACAAAGGTAAACGAATGACTATGCAATACATTTTTTAAAAATCAATATTTTGTTAGACCAGAGTGACCAGACACATAATAATATAGGTAAAAGCAGTAGGCAGACACAATATTGACTATTTTGAAGTTATATACCATTTATTATTGTTCTATTATTAGTTGAGGTAGATTCATCTTCTGTCGACAGACGAAACAAGGGAGAGAAATATCAGCGTCATAAAAAGGGCGTAAAAATTAAAACCGGTACCCCGACGGGGCCAAAATTGATTACTACCAAAGTAATTTTTTTACTTCAAAGTTTCATTTTAAAATCAAAGTGAATCCAAAAAGGTAAATAGTTTAATTGAGTATTGCTATGAATTTTTCAGAAAACATATTCGGTTCCCACATTTAGTCCTAGTGTCGCTCGCATAATTACCAGCAATGACGGCGACATCACTAGCGTATGGACACAACTGATTGAAGAAAGCGCCTCATTTTATTTCGCATTAGATCTTGGCCACGGAAGTGAGTACAAGAATGTCGGTGTGGCTATGTTAGGAGCTTACCCGAAAATTGCAATGGAAGGGAAACATCCATGGGTATTATGAATTAAATGTACAAAATATTATTTACTTTGCTACGCATTGTAACTACTTCCTTTGAAATTAACCAAACGTATGAAATTGTATTGTTAATTTCAGTCAAAGTTTTGTAAATCGCTTAGTGGTAAGATACGGAAAATGAGAATGGACGGACACATTGAAGAAGCGATCGAGCCAGTAAATGTAAATACAACCATTCCGACTATAATCATTAGCAACACAAGGTAATAACCTATTTCCATTAGTTCATAAATCAAGGGCGTATCTAGAGAACTTAACACCGCCAAAATGTATGAGATGCAATATTTTACAGGTTTTAAAAGAAAATAAGTAAATTGTATTGATGTTCTGACACTATTTTAGGTTATGTTTTAACATTCTCAACTCTTTATTTTATGCATTTTAATATTTGTAAAAATTGGCAAAAAAAGGTTTCTTGCAGAATTTCAAAATAAAAATTGCTGGTTTAAAAAAATAGTAAAAGGCCTGTCCTCTTTCAATTACCAGTTTATTATGCATATTCGTTTTTCAAAATTGCTTAAAAAACATTAGCTACGTCCTTTACAAATAATTAATGATACATTTACAGTTTAAGGCTGCAGATAGATTGAGAATTATTGATGATTGTGATTCTAAATGCAGACTGTATCGCAAAGATGTGGAGGAGAGGCCTGGATGTAATTCTATTACTGCTAAAAGTGATTTGACCATCGAGTTAGCAAAAGCTATGCCATGTGAAATGAAAATCAAATCGCTTTTAGAACAGACCTTTAATTTGAGGACGCAACTAATTAAAAACAAAGTCACTCCAAATGCCCTATTTGACAGTTATCCATGCCTTGCGGATGTTAAATACGTAAAGAGAAATTCCTTAACATACTTTGAATTACCATTCAATAATTTACCTTTTTTCAACTATTTTCTTATTTCGTTAATTAAGATTGAATATGAAGCTCAGCTTACACTCGGTGAAGACAATTTTCGTGCATTCAAGGCAAACTACAATCTTTTGATTTCGGCTATGCTGAGAGTTGGAAAGTGTGAGGTACTATTGTACCAGTCCTTAAAATATATTATTAGTTTCACTAAATGTTCATTTTTTAAACAAAACTGTTTGTTTATTAATAGGAGCTTTCGTCTGTACTTAAGGCAGTTTTGGATAAATTTTGTAAACCACCATTTTTTGTCAACTTTTGCCAGGTGAGTTTATATTTCATACAACTATATTGTAAGAAACAAAAATATGGTTTCTTTTAGTAAATAAAACTAACAACTAATTATGGTTTTTACCAGGATGATGTAAGCTATCAAACGGTTATTCGATCAACAACTAATTCTATGCCTTTAATAATAGTTCGGGAGGAAAAAAATGAACATTTATTTATTGCTGCACATGTCTCATTTGTTTTGTACAATAAAGTGATCAGCGGAATCGAAAGCTTGGAACATGCTTTAGAAATTTTGATTTTGCTAAGATTAGCCCTGAATATAAATTATAGAAAATCTGTTGAATCGTTTATGTTTTTGCTAGAAGATTTTTTAATTGGTAGCGAGGTAAAATCGTGTACTAACGCTCAAAAAGTATATTTAAAATCTCTTAAGACAAGTTAATCTTTAGTTTAGCGTACTGTTTATGTATTATGTATATAAAGAAATGTAACACATTGAAAATAAAACTATTATTTAAATACATAACGTAAGAAAGATTTTTATAACCTAAGTTGAAGAATACAGTAATTTCATTTTAACTTTTAAGCATCACTACATAATAACGCGTCTGTTGGGGCAAAGTAAATAGAAACGCAGTCGATGTTACTCGGGACTCGGGAAAGCAAACAGCGCAATATTTATATACAAGTTTTCTTATTTTCTAATTAACAATTTTGGAATAATTATTTCTTCTCAAAATTGACTGAGTTTGTATTTTCTATCATATGAAATAATGTTGATAACACGCACAAACTAAAATTGTCATTCCAAGCTCCTATTAATTTTTGTTTTTCTGGATTTACAACATTAAGTTAACGATAATAAAGTTTTAAAAACAAACTGTATAAAATACATGAATGTGACTGAATTTAGTTATTAACGTAAAATAAAAGTAAACTACAATGGACTCCGATTTTGAAATTTTTTCTTTGAAAGACTCTGTATGGAAGCTTAATACACGTGTTTTGGTTTTAGAAAGTTTTATCGCTCGACAATTCGGTAAATACATTTTTTAAATCAAGTCTCCGTCTGTAAATATCATTGGTGATTGGGTTCACTAATCACGAATTCACATTCGAAATACCATTTCTTGGAGTATGGAACAAGGTCTCTAATATATGATTTTCACCGGCTGAAACACTTCGTAGCATCCCTTATTATTTCGTTGCATACAGTTTGGAATTCTCATTCTATAAGAACGAATTAACGAATCAACCAGTACAAATGTAAGGGATCTCTTTTCATTCTCCAGGAAATAACCTTTCCATCGGTTATCGGTAGCCAACCATTAAGCCATCCATCCAAATCCCCTTTGGTTCCACTCTAACCTAAATTTGAAGTTAGAGAAACTGAATCACTGAATGCTGTTGTCCCGATTCGAAAGCTTTAATAATTAAGATTTAGACGCTTCTTTTCGTGAGGAATTGAGGATAGTTTGAAATCGCAGCGCAGCCCCACTTTTTACTATTGACAAATAATATGTATACAAGCGTCCTTATGTATAAATATTGTATGATTTCAGGGGAAAATGCTTTACAAGATGTGGTTAAAAGAGATGCCATTAACAGCACAAAAATCAACACGAACAATTCTCCAGCAAGTACAAGGTCATCAGCGCACATTACGATGGAAAAGGAAAAACAATCTCAGAAACAATGTTCATCACGTAGGGCAGAAAAAAATCTCACAACAAAGAAAATAAACCCTTAAATTAATCCAATGTAGAATTGTAATATAATATATTGAATCTTATCTTCATTCATAGTTCGAAAGACAAGACGGATTAATTATAATGAGGAGAGACACACAGATGAATATTCAAATGATAACAATCAACTTCATCTTGTTACTAAGACTTATTCAAGTGAGTTATCTTTTTCCATCTTGGGTGGTTTAAATAGTGTTTTGCCTTATTTATAACCCCAACCCTAGTTTCTATATTATCTGTATTTGCTCCAATAAAATAACCTATAATATAATTATCATAAAAATAATGTTAGATCAACTTTTACAAAGTTGTTAGTCTTGTGCGTCAAAGTGTCAAATCGATCTATTTTGTGCAGGAGAAAGACCCTCAACTAAGAAAGCTAAAAATAACGTAAAGGAAAATAGTTCTGACGAATATTGCCCGAATTATGAAAACGGTGATGCCGATACCAAATACATTGCTCTTATAGAGCCCAGTAAGCAGTAATAGTTTTCCAGAACTGAATTGGCGAAAAAACATTTTATTTTAAAATAATATTTCTGTTTATTGTTTCACATTCTTGCAGAAATTGAGGTTATAACAGACGAAATACAAAATGATGAGGACGCCGAAATGGAAGTAGGTGCTTGCGAAAGTTCGACAATTCAACCTAAGAAACATTCTCCTCAACATGAAAAAACCAGTAAAGTTTACCTCTTAAACTTTAATACTACTTTTGCTAAATGTTTTAATCGTTATACCTAGTGGTTTTTGTACTGGACTCGGTACAAATATTTGCATTTCTTAAAACTTTTTACCCGTTTATTGAAGGTACGCCGAAACAGATACCAGATGATGTATCAAGTGATGAAGACTATGAGCCAAATGTAAAAGCCACATATGATCATTTAATTCGAACCTTTGATAACGAGGAAACTGCTCGGTGCACTTTGGCAAGTCAAAACTGGAGATTTGTCGGAAGGCATAAAAAACATGATGGGAACAGGATAATATATTACCGTTGTGGTCGAAAAAAAACACTTTGTCCAGCAAGAGGACATCTTTTGGTGACTCCTCAGGAGGTGTACTTCTACGGAAACAATATGGAGCATGGTAATTGCACAGGGGCCAAACCATGGGGACTTACAGTTCAAACCAAAGAGCGAATCGTAGATTTAATAAAGCTCAAGCACAAAACAAAGAAGATTTTAGAAATGCTAAAAGAAGAAGGCTTCAAGGTTGAAATCTTCCAGTTGCGAAATTATATACAAACATATAGGAAAAGTTTAAGAAAGAAGAAAAAGTCATAATAGACCATTCAAAACGGATATAAATACAAGTATTGGAAGGACACCGAGCATTGAGCGTGCAGATCGACTGTGAAACTTTCCGAAAGAAAAACGTTGCTTCTAATGCGTATAAAGCTTTCCCGAATATGTAGCTATTACAGTTGTTTAATATGAATATCATGTTGTTTTTCAAAAGAACTTTCAAAAGAACTTGTTGGGTTTCCTATGAAAGGTTGTTTTCCAAACGATTCAATGAATTTTGCATAGGGTTGATATTTTGTTATAATTATAATGGCATTGTAAAAAAGGCTATTTACAAATTAACGCTCATAAGATAATAAATACACCACACTCTCTGAAAATGTGTGTAATAAATGTGTTGTATTTTTTTAAAATGAATAGTTTAAAATTAACAATGAACCATGAAGTTCACTAATGGAAGGATGACCTGGAATCATTTTTGGGGCGAGGGGATCTTGATCCTGAATAAACTTCAATGTTTGTTATTGTGATGTATGTGGATCTAAGGCGGTTAGTTTGTCTCACTGTAGATTGTATTTTTGTATATTATGTCAATGTCTAGTGTCTTACATTCAGGAATTTTATATTATTATTTATTTATCTGCAGTTACCTACAACAAAAGTCAATTTTTTAATTATAAGCACAAACAGCTGGTTGGTAAATTAAATTGTATACTGTCATAATTTAAAAAGATAGTGCAACAGGGACGTATCCATTAAGAAAGGAGAACTCTTGCCCTCAGATCAGACGATCAGAGTATAAATGATAAAACTATAATAATATGTATATTATGTGATTCTGGATTCTCAGTCACTGACAAGTGACAACTGACATCGTGACGATTGAGAAAAATATTGTTCCCAATAAATTATGAACTAATCTACAGTCTGGACTCTGGACAATCAAATATTTTGACTTTTTGACTAACATAATATAACAAAAGCAAACCATACAATTATTTTATCTTCTCTTCTTACCATCTTTTGTATCGGTGTAGCAAATTGTAAAACAGTTACACTGTACTGATTATTCATTTGCACTTGAAATTATGTTCTATGAACACATCCCCCGTACGAAATCCTGGTTACGTCCTTGCGACAACTCAATATTATTTTTATTCTTATGAATGAAACTTGAGCAATTCTTAATTCCGGAACTTGTTCAATTTTGTTTAAGGTAGAAGCATTTGGAGTCAATTTTTAGAATCGAAAGCTGAAATACGGAAGATTAGGTCGTTGGGTGTAAGTAAGCCATCATAACTGACAACTGAGTAATAATATATTTTGATATTTGATAACTTGATATTTAAAATAAGTTGAAAGGATATAACTAATATCGTGTTTACAGGCATCTCTGGTCTAGACTAACATTATTACAAAAATGGATGCGGATATCGAAATTTTTTCTTTGAAAGACACGGTATGGAAACTGAATACAAGAGTTCTTTTATTAGAAACTTTCATTGCTCAACAATTTGGTAAGTCTCTCTTCTGAATCTGGAATCTGCCTTCTCACAAGCTCATTTTTTAAACATTTAATGAAAATGACAATGACAGCAGCAAGTAATTGCAATTATTTAATGATGTGGAATGGAATACTATATTCCAATTAATTGTATTTTCTGATAGGCACAAATGCCTTGAGGGAAGTACATAAAAGGAAATCTTCCACTACCATCCCTGCTACCACTACTTCGAGATCACTAAATCGTTCATCCCCTAACAAAAGAGTACATTCAGTCAGCTCAACTGAGAAACAGTTTTCAAATCAAAAGTCGTTCTCTACGCCTCAAAATCAACCTATAATTAGTAATTTTTTGATTTTTTATTTGTAAATAAAATCAAAGTATGATTATCTTTGGATAATTTTACATTCTTCTCTCATTTAGAAAGGGTAGCTGCGACGAGAGCAAATTACAATGAGGAAGAAGAAGATGGTTCTGAGGAACATTATTCGGAGAACTCAATTAGTGAAAATGATATTAGACTTTTAGTACCCAGTAAGTTGCGTTTTAAGTATGACATTTATTGTAGGATGATTTTTTTTTAAATCTTAATCCACAAATATTATAATATTAAATAATTAAATTGTAATAAATTAACTAACAAGCTATGGTACATAAGTAAGGTTACAATACAGTCTAACTAATAAATTGTAATAAAGTATAATTTATTTGGCCTACAGAAAATGAACCCACAGAGGAAAGTGTAAATGAATCAAGTGTTGATATTGATCTAACAGAAATGAATTACATGGATAGCATTGAAGAAAATAGCAACCATGATGTTGAGGAGCAATCTGCAATGACTGAAGAAATGAAAGCGTCATTTTTGAGAGGTGGTAAGTATTTATTTTACAGTTTTAGTATAATCCTAAGCCTAACATGACTTAAAAGTTTCTAGTAAGTGCCTGTAACGTAAGTTGCAATCATTTATTCATAATTGTATGTATTTCAATTAAATCTTAAATGTTATTATTAACCCTTGTAACGAATATTAGGCACAAACTCTACAACTCAATCAAAATCCATGCAGACAAGCAAATCACCCATGAGCCATACTCCATCGGTGAAAGCAGGACAAACGTTACCTCAAGGACCATTTAAACGTAAACGGGCTAAGAAATCGGTCATACACGACCATTTCACAATAGGGGAAGATTTTGTGTCCGTATGTCACCATTGCGGGTACAGCAAAAAATACAATAAAATCATTTTATAAAAATACTTATTTATTTTATTTTCTTACTCCTTTCACATTTTATTCCCAATTAAAGGTGACGATAAAATAACTATTTTTTTCAGAACACAATACGCACAGCTCAATGCACCATCCACAACAACACGCATGTTGGTACATTTAAGAAATAAGCATCCTGAATTACTCATTCCATCCCAGAAGATAGAGAACACCTAATAAGTAATTCAATTTTACTTTTCATGTCTGTTTTGTACTTTTTGCACCTTGAATAAATAAAATTAGTTTTGCCCGGTGTAAATTAACAATGCATTATGTCAACTTTGTCAGTAGTCCCCGACTGTTCGAATTTTGTAATTAATAAATGTTTTCAATTTAATTAATAATTTTTTAATTTTTTTTTAACTTCGTTATAACTTATAACATTGCACTGTTGGTTCAGTCAAATAAGTCATTCTCAGGAATACCTGTATTAAGCATGGTTGCTCCAAAGTGTTTTGAATATGGATTAAAAATGTAAGATTTGATGAAATATGGTTACAATGTTAAAAAGCATCAAAAATGCAAAGGAAATAATTTAAAATTAACACAAGTTTTACTAAAAAAAACCTTGCAGTTAGGAAATTTTAGAGGCTTTTGGATTAAGTTTTGAGTATTTCGGAATACTCAGAACTTTTTTGTAGATAATTTTATTTTTATATACAATTATTGAATTTATTATTTACAATTATTATTCCCGATCTCTATGTAATATGAATATCATGTTAATGTTTTTCAAAATAACTTTCAAAAGAACTTGTTGAGTAAGTTATCCAAACGATTCAATGAATTTTAAATATGGTTGATATTTTGTTATAGTTATAATGGCATTGTAAAAAAGGCTGCTAGGCTCATAAGATAATAAATACACATCCTACAATCTAAAAATGTGCTCTATTTTTATAAAATGAATAGTTTAAAATTAACAATGATATATTAATAGTTCACTAATGGAAGGATGACCAGGAATCGTTTTTGGGGCGAGGGGATCTTGATCCTGAATAAACTTCAATGTGTTTGTTATTGTGGACTATGAACTAAAAGGCGGTTAGTTTGTCTCACTATAGATTGAATTTGTGTGTAATAGTGTGTATACAGTGTATAGTGTTTATATTGACATTCAGGAATTTTGTATTATTATTTATTTATTTATCTGTAGTTACCTACAACAAAAGTCTTTTCAATTATAAGCACAAACAACTGGTTGGTAAATTAAATTGCATACTGTCATAATTTAAATAGTGCAATAGGGACGTATACATTAAGGAATTCGAGCACTCTCGGTGTCTCGCCCTCAATCAGACAGATTACAAGTTTAATATTTAATTTTTATGTGTTTATCAGATTACTGAGATTACTGACATTGGGTGTTGGGGCATCTGAACATTTTTATTCAAAATTCAATTGTACCCAAATCAGTATTGAGATTGAGAAAGATATTTCATTGTC
>JAQFYB010006345.1:0-12379 GCA_034694085.1 Pogonognathellus longicornis | reverse complement strand
TAGACCGATGGACCCCTATTTAAAATTGCGCGCAAAATCAATGTGTGAAGTATCCTTGCAACAACACGCCCTATATAATACTACAATAGTAAAGTCAACTTAAGTTGAAAACGTGTGTAATACCAAGTTGTTTACATTGATAAATAAGATACATATAAGTATACAAATTATTCGCACTAATAATATAGATATTATTTAATATGTATGCAATGCACACAAAAATGATAGACATTGTATCTCCGGGATGTAAAGGTTGTTTAGAAATAAATGCTGATAGGAAAAATGCTTCCGGCATTAGCCATGAGTATACAGACGAGGTTAGAGGGGATGCCCGATAGATTTCTTCGAATGTGGCATGTGAGAACAAGAAGAGCCGAAGCAAACTGAAGTGGATCTGGAAATAAATAGAATCGCTGCAAAGCAAAGGAAGGATCGTCTTTTTCTTGCACGCAGATCCATTATATATAAGAAATACTTGGAAAATGTAATATAAAAAGCATTCAGGAGAAAAACAAGCCATATGATACGAAAGCACGTTGAAGGACAAGAAAATGCTTCCGTCTGTCCATCTGTCCAACTAGTGGATTTAGTCTGAGTCGGGTATCATGACAAGGCTCACCATGAAGTCTTCTAGACGACAAGCTCAAAGCAAATGCTGGTGATACACGCACACACGCATAAATGACAGCATCTCACAAAGCAAAGTCAGAGATTCTATTTATTTCTATTCCCGTTTCTACGAATACGCAGAAAAGACAGACGTCGAAAAATAAAACGTACGAAAGCATTGTTTGGAAACAATGCTGTATATCATCATTAAAGTGAAGTAATATTTTGTAGCTTTATGTAATAAAAAATATGTTTGTAGGTATACTGTTTCAAGTTTTTCCCATTGTGATTCCCTTACCGAGTTTTTCTACTTTATATATAGGTAAACTTAATGGTACACATTAAATATGTTCTTGATTCCTGTCAAGATGAGCGTGACAAGTAACCTTTAGTGTCAGCGTATAACATTCTCAGACATAAACGAATTAAGACTGTGCGTGTGGAGGATTTACACTACAACAAATATCCATTAATATCTTATGACGTTTTATGATCAACAGAACATGCAACAAAGATGAACGCTCTTTCATGATGTAAAGTTAAAGCAAAGAATGCAATTTTTTTAAATTTTAGAAACAAAATTTATAGATTAATATACTAAATATTAGGAAAAATACACTACTTTTTTGTAAGTACCTAGCTATATGGTTTCATTTGAGTTGGTTAAAATATTTGCAACATGATCGGTTTTATGTCTCAAAGTGAAATTTTGCTACACAAGATTTTCACGTATACTGTGTGTAAATTAAAGATCCTCAGGGTAGAAAAATCATTGTAAAGTAATATCAAAGAGGAAATGGCATTCTTTTGTATATTGACAAGAAATTGCATCCTCTTAATAGTAGCTGAATTTCCTAACTTCATTTTAAAAAGTGCTACCTGGTTAGTGCCGGTACCAAAGCGGGTTTGATTAGAAAGCCGATATGGCAAGAAACGTGTTGCAGGAACAAGCTCTGATCGTCCATAATACAATGTTTTTGTGTACTTTTGTGCCGACAAGTTATGAAATCACTAAAGTATGTGTACTACATTCAGACTTCAGACCACTTGGAGTTTTGCATTGAAAAGAATAAAGATGAAGAGGAGCAGAGCGGTGGAAGAGGAAATGAGAATGAAAGAAGAATTGCACAGTAGACACATACAAAGAATAGAAGAAAGAGCCATGCGAATCGTTCACAGTTCAATCATACAAAATTGAATAGTTGAGTTCTTGAATTGAAATGGCTCAAATGCACCTCTGACCTAAATGAAACTTCTATCTGTATCTTTCATGGAAACATCCGACGTAAATGCTAGTAGTGGAATATATGACTTATACTTATACACTGTGTGGTATGCACACAAAACTTATCACACAGGCTATTGTGCATCTGCAAATTGTGCATTGCATACAAACTAGTGTTCCTTACAACAATTCTCTATTGTATTAAATGTTGGCTCCCCAATGGGAATGTTGTACTTGCAGCATCCATATAAAACCTTTGTATTATTACCGTCTGCACGAACACATTCTTTTTAGCTTTTGTTACGAATTGAGTACGAAGCTCAAAGAAAAAACCGAAAAGTCAAGTTTCGTCCTGTTTTGTTTAATTAAATAGTGAAAGAAAAATTATTTGCAGAAATAAAAGTACCTATACGTAAGTAACGTAAGTTACACGAAATAAAAGCGATGTAGGCAATTTCATTACTGTCTTCGCTTTGTTCTCACAGATATCTTCTTTCGATACAAAAAGTTGTCTGCCAAATTAAATTGTTCTCTTTACATAGTAATACCATAAGGTTTTATTACACCAATGCTTGACGCATATTTTCCAATTTCCACATCAAACTTGGTGGAAGGAGAAAATCGGCAAAATATTTTAATTAAATCATTTCGAGGAATTCGTCTCACTTCACTTGTCCAGGAAATACTAGAAATATTACCTGATTTCTTTGTCGCGGAACTCAAAACGAACTCGAGCATTCTTCTCTTTACTCTTTGAACAGAACACTCTGTATGTGTCGTACCGTACACCGTACCTACGCATACAATGCAATTATTTTATTCAAAGACTTTGAAAAAAATTGCTGTAATAAAATTATGCATGGGTATGTAAATAATAAATCAAAGAAATTATTTCAAAGAAGAGCCTGGATAATATCTGTCTAAATTTCATGCATTAGGTACACATTTTTGCAAAGAATTGCGGAGCAAACAATTCTACAGAGATAGAGACAGAGTGAAAGTTGCGGCCAAAGATAAAAATTTCTTAGGGAAAATGTCCAGGGTAATGATGTGGGGCCATTAAACCATTTCCCTTTTATGTATATGTGATACAATGATGAGTTTATATGTATAAAAGCTATCAGCCATCTATTCCATGAAAATAATGAAATAGAATAATGGTGAAAGTACGTAGTGCAAGCTTATTGTAGCATGCCAGGCGCTAGATACTTGCGGAGGATTTTTATGAGGCGAAATAAAATACTAACTATGTACAACGAGAGAGAGAGAGACTCAGTTTATGGCCGTTGAAATCACGACAAAGAGAGAGAGAGAGAATGTCTCATTCAACTTTCTTCTTGGTTTGTATGTGTAGGTATGTATGTGTGGTAGTATTACTATGACTTCCCTATAGAATAAAATACACTGATATAAAATATACAGACAGCTAAGCTAAATAGTTGAATTGTGAAAGTATAAAGAACATTACACAACACGAGCGTTTGAATATACAGGATTGTGTTATATACAAAATGTTGTATTTTTATTCTTGAGGCATTTATAGATTTATACGACTACCTATACAAGTACAGACGCTAAGGCCACCATCCTTCTGCTTCAACTCAAGCAAATAATAGAAAAGGGCCTGAGTGAATAGCAGGAGCCGAATATAATGGGACAGTGGGCAACTGAGTCTTTCTCTAACCTACTCTTGTTCCATTAATGAAACGAAGCCTTTGACTTTTCTTTCGCCTGTTTTTTAGCTGTCGTTCGTTCGTTTGGTGTGTGTCCCGACTACGACAACGACGAGCTGTCTTGTTTTGTCTTGGCGGCTTCAACTCTATCAGATTTAGCTCAGCTTTCACTCTGTGACCTTTTTTGTCATTAGCTGACCTTCTTCGTCGTCTTTCCTCCTGTTCTATAGCTCTTTCTCCCTTTCCACGAACAGCGGGTGCCATTATTTTTCTTCTTTTAGAACTGTCGCTGTTGAAGAACTCGATTTTCCTTTATATTTTAGGACTATGTATGAAATTCGATTCTACTTGCATTGTGTAGTCTTTCTTTCCATTATTATTTCCCAAATCCCATTATGGTATTGAGTGACAATGTCCTTAGTAGTGAATTTACCGCACACAAAAAATTACCATCAACCAAAGGGTTAGTTGACACTTTCTCCGGACAAATGTCACAAAACTAAAATGTAAAATAGGTACTTGTTGAAAAGTCTGACAAACAGACGTATAGAGCCTATGGAAAAAGAAAGTTCCGAGAATCTAATCATTGTAATTTAATATATTCCAGTAATTCTTACTCGCATAAATACTAGACAGATTTTATTCAACTTTTTTGCGAGAATAACTAATACCTACCAATAACGAGTTTTCTCGCTACCAATAGGGAACAGGGAAAAATAAAACGATAAAGACTATTTCACAGAAAAATATATACTAACACAATTTCCGGGAGAGATACAGATACGAGGTGTTAAATTTATTCTCCCCACCATGTTTAAATTTGTACTAAGAATTCCAAGGTACCTATTCAAAATCGTTATTTTGATTACCTACATACAGAAGTGCTTAATGTTTGCTTAGGTAGTAAGGTAGTCCCTCCAACACATTTGTGTCTTTCCTTATTATTTATTATTGTAAAGCGAACCCCAAAACAAAAACGATTTGTTATAGTATACTTTCGATAGGTAACGAACTAGGTACTTATTATATTTACCTTGCACGAACACACGATGTAGCTACCTATAGTTGTAACATAATACTCGTTCATGGCAAAAGTAACATGACTCTTGTGATCATTAAGTTTTAGTTAAAAATGAGTTCTGTCATCTTATCAGCTTGTTTCCGAGTTGCTATCTGGTTCCTTCTATACATCAGATACAAACGGCAAAGGAAAAAATAAAAGCAATTTTCCGTTGCATTGCATTTTATCGGATATAGAGATAATATAACTTCTAAGCTCTCTCTCTCGCTCTCCTTGAAAACGCACAGGAGTAGTACACGACAATACTATCCAAAAACTATACAATGCTCTTAGCCAAACACTATAGTACCTACACTTATTCGCAATAGTAGTACAATAAAAGAAAGTAGGTATTACAGTCACTATCAGTAAAGCACAGAAACTAAGCCGTCATGGAGGGAAATTTTTAGGAAGAAAGAATGAAAGCTACACAGACATGGAGGACTAGCATGGAGTATGGAGGAGAGAAGACGGAACGAAAGAATTGAAGCTTTTGCACTACTTTTGCACTTATATTATATAATAATAGTCGAGACTGTTTGGATGAAATGGTAAAGTTATATTGGATCTGGTGCTCCTTTTGGATATTTATCATGTGAGCTTTCACTAATGTAACATGTCTTGCGAGTCGAAAGAAAAGTAGAATGTTGAAAGTGGTGAAAGTAAATCTATAGCTCTTTATGTCCGACAACGTTACAATTCTGACTCTCCACGCAGAAAGAGTGCTTTTTTCATCGAGGAGTCATCCAAATGTAAAACGATACTGTAATATAAGCATACAAATGTATGTATATAGCCTCGAATGTACTCCATGCATTGTTTCATTGGTATCTGATAGCACTTTTATTGCATTGCAATGCAATGGGAATCTTTTTACAGATACGTTGCATACTACTACCAAGCCCTGTAAGTGTAGTATAATAGTTTGTGTAGGTGAAGAACTAGAAGAACTCTCATACACATATAAAATAGTATAAACTGTATAAAATTATAGGTATAAGTAGCAGGATCGGTAATTCAAGTGTATCTGTATTTCTTGACAGGAGCTTAAGTCTTCAATTCTACAGTGGTATTACATTACATTACATGAGGAGTGTAGCCTCCGGCTGGAAGGAGAGCCCAGAGTTCAAGGTACAACACAAATTATCCATCCGCAATATTTCAGCCAATATATCATACATTTCAAGACAATCGGAAAACTTTTCAAGATTTAGCAAAACTGTCTTCCGCTAACTATCGATCTACTACTCCTACTCCTCATACATGGTGCACACAGTACACACTGCACTGCACCAGACTATCCCATGTAGCAAATAATACTAAAATTCCTGGTGTACTATACTCAATGGTATAAGACACAAAGTGAGTCAGCCATATTAGACATGGGAAATGAAATGAAATAAGTCTATGTGAACAATCTTCTCAACTTATACAGAACACTCAATTCTGAATTTGCCAAAATCCATCTTGCGAAAAATTCCATTTCGTGTCATGAAGAGGAATTATTCCTTTAAAGATTTGTTGCTATATATTTTACATGAATGAAAGCACTAGGTATGGGGGATATACCTATAGTACGTAGGCAAACTTTCTCTGCGTCCTTCATACATCAGCATAGTTTTGTTTTATGGGAAATTTACTATCTGCAGTCTCAGACCTGTTTTTACCATATACATTCTTCTGTGATCCGACTGCTACACATTGTAATACCACAATAGCTTTTCTGCATGGTACAGTGACACACTCTCGAAATACTCGTCCCTTTAATTTTCTGCAGCAGCATTGCCACTGCTTTCACCTTTCGTTCCGAATTTGCAACTCTTATCAGAGACACCGACTGTACCATTTCAACCTTTGTGTGTGCTGCTTACATGTATATTCTGCGAGAACAAGGGAGGATGGAGGATTGAGTTTGTTTACAGAACAAAGTGGGTGAATGACATTTAAAGGCAATTTCGGTTGAGAGAAACACGAAAAGTTGTAGCCCAGCTTCCCACAGAGAATCTAATGAAACTTTTCAAAGAAGATTTAGTCTTATATCCGTAAGTATATTATATATTGGAACCGAACCGTATGAGTATACTAGTAACTCTATGTATATGTTTACATTTGCAGTGTACACAACAAAGCATAGCCCTTAATCAGATTAAGCTGATAACAGCCAAAGCCAAAATTAGAAAGTAATTTGGACTTTCACAAAGAATACTTTATTGGGCATAGATTTTATTTCCGAAACACGGGATGGCTTTTTGGCGACTAATTGTAAAAGATTGCAATTAGCTTTCCAAACACTGTACTCCTATAGTTTTATATGTGATCTTACATCTTCTCCGCCTTCACGTATCAACGCACTCACAAAATCTAATCCTCAGCAGTAACCCTGTAGCTACAGCAATTACACAATATTAATTATAAACAAGGTGCACCATATTACATATACCTACTAACACAAGACCTCCAGCTATTCCTACATTCAATATTATTACATAGGTGGGTGTGTTCGTGTACATAGGAATGCATAGTCATAGATCCTTTAGAGTATGTACAACAGAGCATGTATCCTAATAGGTATGTTTTAGCTAATACAGAAAAACAGATTGGTATGGTACAAAGTAGATCTTATAGACTAAAAGGTTTTCCCAGCAAACATTATATCTATTTGAGTGTAACATACGCTATGTAGTGTAGTACATGGCTCAGTGAACCTTGCACTCTGTTTATATCCACTTTGGCAATACATTGCAAACCTGGACAGACAATAAAAACAAAAGGCAACAACCACACCGTAAAGTAACGTATCGGAACGCAACGGAGGAATTGGAGTGTAAAACAGTTTTCGGCCATTGACTGTTGTGTACACACATAGTAATGGAACAGAGTCATATAGTCATGTACGCTCAGAAATCACAGTCCAGGTCAAACCATGTAACGACCACTATGGAGCAGAGTAAGAGAGAAACAGAATGGAGTAGCATCGTAGCTCGAACTCGCATTACACCCATAATACTAATACCATACAGACATCTAGCACATACTCACACTACACATACATACACATACAAGTTGACTGTTTACATTTATATTGCCATCCTTAAAATTACTGTGTATAGCATTTGTATGTACAAAACACGTAGTATGCATGTGTAAAGTTATGTGATGAGAGTAAAAGTAAAAGCAGTAGGCAATCCACTTTCCTACGATCACATTCCTACTTACATACATTTGTGCTGCTTGCGTAAATATGCATACTACGATATTACTATATACTTCAATCGACTTTTGTCTTCATTGCCTACCCAATATATTTTGCACCCTTTCATCCCATCCTGTCGTCTATGAGGTAGAAAACTATGGTAATAGTGTTGTATAAAATTATTCTCGTAAATGTAAGTAAGTAGTGAAAACACCATCACGAGCAACATATACATCAGTGTTGTGTATATATCTTTACATTTAGGTAGTACAAAGGTACAAAGGTAATGTATTTGCTTCTTCTTTATAGTATGTACCTACTATAATGCGACGTGGACAAATAATAAAAATTGAGTACTGGTACACGTATATATGTATTAAATAGGCTAAGGACTACTGCAACAACAAACGTATACGTGTAAAGAGTTCGGACGAGTTTTACTTGAATTCGATGTATTATTGAGTTTTCGCATCGGTTCGCTTCGTCCATACATAACATCAAATCAAGTGCTGGCCCACTTCTTATATACATTTGCAAAAACGGAAGGGAACTGTGAAGGAGCGAGAAGAGTCTTGCATAACCTCGCACAACTAAACTAACCCATGCATGATCTCTCTCGTCTTGCCCTATATTTTCTTCAAACTTGCTGTATCTGTGTAGTAGCTGTACTGTTCCGTGGTTCGTTTTCCTTTTCATCCTGAAAGATAGCACTACAACTACAATGTAGGATTCTATGCTCCCTACTACTAAAACTACAGAACAGACACAGAGGTATACTGTAGATACATTTTCTACTTAAAGGTTTTGTATTTTGTACAATATTATTATTACTATATCTGTTTCTGTACTGGCAAGAAGCAATGCTTGTATATTTCTTTACATGGGTTGCTTGTAGCGTTTTTTACGTTGCTTGAGCACATCGTACATTTATAGGTCTTAGAAATGGTAAAAGTAGTGATGTTGAGTGATTGTTAGGAAAGAGGTAGTCTTTTTCAGCCTAGGCCAAGACAGAATCCCTTATTAGTATAGAAGAGAGCATGGAGAAACCACGAGAACTACAACCACGTCGTCGACAGCACCGAAGGACATCGACAAACATACGACCTGACGAGATATCTGTGTGTGGAGCGCTATTTGTAGTTTTGAACTGTAGTATTTGTCTGTGTATTCTTTCTATAGTGCTAGTATCACTCTGGTCTTGTTATATCGTTGTAGTAGTACAATGTAAGTAGTGGTGAGCTGGAGAAGCTCTGAGCTTCCATCCGCTTCGCTACCACATTTTGTGACTTGAATTTCGGATCAGTTTCGTGTGGCTTGAATTGCTTTGCTTGCTTTTACTAGTGGTTTCGTTTCGTTTTGGCTTTGGTACTAGACATACATATATAATACTGTAGTAGCAGTGTGGAGTATACCGTAAGGAGAATTTGGTTTTAGTTTTGGCTTCGATTTTCATGATGCAGTCTTCTACTCTGCTTGCTTGCTTGTTGGTCTTGAAAGACCACCAACACCATTCCAGATGAGATCAAATTGACTTACGTTTAGACTTCAGTTTAGTAGAGTGTAAGTAAAGAAACCAGAGAAGTGGCCAGTCAAACCAAAAGTCATACAGACACTGAGAGAGAGAGGGAAAGAGGATGAACCAGAGTCAGCAGAGGGAAAGAGACTATGTACACATGCACAAGTTATATATACACTACTCTAAATGTGGCACAACAGGAATGTATAAGTATATTATATTACGACAATACACATACTGATACTGTAGTGGGTGTAGCAAATATATAGGGCAAGTGTATAGAAGAAGAAAAGCCAACTTCTCGCGCCGATGATCATACAGGAAAATGAACTAAACCTTCGCGGACTGCGGATGAGACGAGATTTCATTTTCTATGAAAGATCAAAGCCCAACGAAGTGTGTACCTCAATGTGTGCTTCATTTTCTTAGTTTTGCAGAAAGCGTCAGGGTAAGCGTTACTTATAGTGTTGTAACTGCATCATATTGACTTAAAGCACTAGTAATACACAGAAGCAGGTTAGATTACGTAGCAAAAAGTGTATACGTGTATTTGTAACTATGGGCATTTCGTTTCGTGAAATATTTACCAGTACTAATAAGTACTACACGTGAATGTGGGCACAGTAGATTAAGTATTAAAACGATTGACTAACATTTGTGGTGTATTTTACTACAGAGATAGATGCAGTGTATAGATGTGTATAAGATGTACAACCAGCATTTCCTTTTCTGTGGATTTTCGCTTACAAAGCTCTGAGAGGCTGTTGTGGTTTCAGATTAGCTCACGCAATCCAATTTCAAATCCCAGCTGGCGTATCATACAAAGCGCTTAAGTAATGTATAAGGTGTTAGGTATTTATGTCAAGATAGCTGGCTAAACCGAAAGCCTTTAATATTTAAGAGATCAGGTCAATACCACATACACAAGAGTAGGTACAAATGCTAGGTTTGTTGATTCTTTGTTTTTAGCATGTTTTCTGTATCTATATGTCAGTATAATTTATATCTGTGCAAATGTAGGCATGTCTATCCATGATTTCTTCCGTGTGGAAAATTTAGCGTGTGACATGCAAAAGATTCACCTTAAATGCAGTTTTGCTTTTACTAATACTTGTCGTGTGAAACGAGTCAATGAGGTTAGTTTGTTTACTTTATTTTATTTTGTTGTCCACATTTGAAGTTGGTTTTGTCTTGGTGTGGGTTGAATAGACTGTGTGATGAGAAAATTATTTTGTGTTTCTTGTATGCGCTTGTGCTAATTATGTGAAATTATTTGACTTGACTTGCCTTAACTTACCTTATTTAATTTGATGCTTTGTTTAACTAATTGAGAATGTTTTGAGGAAATTGTCCTACATAAAGTTAGTCAAAGTGAAGACAGATATTACTGTGAGCGTTTTCTTGCAGAAGTTAAGGCTACTTTGAACGTTTGTGTTTTGCACATTTGAGAACATTTTGAAATGTCGTAACACTTTGCTACGTGAATCTGAAAGTGAAAGTTGTCATGTAAGATGGGAGAATGTCACGATTGTCTGGGCGATCATATGTACAACGTTGTTAGCAAGGAAATACTAGCAGTCTTAAGTAAAATGTATATTGCAAAACTTTGCAAATAAAGAAGAGACCTTTATGCTTATTACGTCATCATTCTAACGTACAACAGTGAACTCATTTCGCTGGAATATGAAAATAAGCATGACGTGAATTTATGTAGACAAATATCTGTATAGGTATAAGTTGAATAGTATAGTGCCAACATAATCTTGTGCAAGTATTTTCAAAGAGAATTTACACACAGAGGAAAAAATACTTGAAAGAAGGCAGAGAGAGAGAGGCATAATAATACTTGCTAAGCTGAAAACACGTTTGTAAAAGTCGTAATGTTATTTCGGCTCCAAAAAATCCTAATAGCCTTAGTAGTTTTCCTAATTTTTTCTACATCATTCAAAATAAACTTTCATTCGCATTAATTCTCTTCACGAATACTTTCACTAACCCATTTCTGTACGAAAGTAATTTTATTTATTGCCTGCGTGCGTCGAAGACGTCTTTTTAACACTGTTAAGGCTACACTCTGCCTAATAGATATAGTACCTATATATAGTCAGATCCAAAATGCTTAATAGAATCAAAGATTTCATATTTATGTTTATTTGTCCGAGTTTCTTTCAGGAAAGAGGCCATGCCAGCAAACACAGAACAAGCTGTTATCACGAAAAATGTATAAAAACAGACTTAGCTATAAAATATAATGAAAAATCGCATTTTTAGCCGTCTTTTTAAGTAATTAGAGCAAGATACGCATAAAAATTTGATATTTGTGGTAATGGTAGTCATAACACGGAAGATTAGTTTTAATTATATATTACTATATAGAGTGTAAATTTCAAAGTCGGAATAGTGACTTTTTCTATGCATGTACTAACTAAAGTAATATCAAATTGCAATAGCTGCATTATCTAAAGCACACTTGCCCATAGTAGTAAACCACTTTATACCTACTACATTTAAACATACGCTAGATATTTCGTCCTGTCTTAATGAAATAAAAAGTAATCCACTTTCAGATAATCCTTGGAAGGGGTGATGTATATTGCAAGAAATAGGATGTAGGACAGTAGTAGTTTTGTGGTACTAATGCGAATGTGTTGTTGTGTGGTTGGTATCTGCAAATTAAGTAAAGCTGGGCACGTATTCACTTTACGACTCACTATATGGTTTATTGTGTATATACTAAAGAAAGAACGAAAGATGTTCCATAGCTTCTGTTCTGTCTGATTGTAGTCAACCAGAGAAAGGTATTTTTCATTCCCTAACATTTTATGATCGCAAACGAAACATTTGAATAGTTTATTGGTAATTCTCGAAGTAAAACAGTTTCTCAAGTGGCTACAGCGGTGACCGAATGTAACTTGTTCTATTGTGACTACATTTTATGACTAAAGGTAAGCTTTCGATGCAAGTAGTCGTTTATAGGCTCGTAAATTTCAGGATGATATTTTTTGCAAGGGGGCATGACAGCAGACCTTATACAGGGTCTTCAATAAGTAACGATACGTGCATTAGCCCTACTCAAACTCCCACACTCGCCTATGCATTAAAT
>JAQFYB010006344.1:0-12382 GCA_034694085.1 Pogonognathellus longicornis | reverse complement strand
ATCATATGGACGATTTTTTCGTGGTTGTCTCATATTTTGTATAGGGTGCTGGACTACCCGTTAAGTTTGAATATCCTTGGTATAAACCTACTAAAAAAGTTAAAAATTATTATTTAAAGAGGTGAAAATTCTAATGTGTGGCATTTGCTGATATTTGTATACCTAATTGTTTTGAATCCTAACTAATGCACCACAATATTTTATCCCGAATGAATTGACAAAATAAACTTCTTGTGCAGTATATATAAATAAATACAGTACATGCCAATAATTTTGAGACTAGAATTGTTTCAGTCTACAGTAGAGTTTGAAGAAGATTTGAACATTTAGCGAGTCCAAATGTAAATTCAAGGCACGACATTCTTGTAGGTACATGGTGTAATGTAGCCATGCAATGTATATAAATACATACATGCACTCCACTTGAAGAGACAAGCAACGATTTTCTGGCACGAAACCTTGAGAGAGCTCAAGATTCTTGTGTGATTAAGGATCATCAACATTCATCATTCAAATTCGACGTTCACTCCCATTGTATTCTTAGCTATTAAGTTGTGCTGAGAAAAAGGAAAACACGAAAATGCCCTAAATTACCATACTTATAGAGTTACAATCATTTTCTCCAGTCTCACTATGCTGGTCGATCTGTTCGAGTGGAAAACATTTATAAGACACTCATGTATGGAGATACAAAGCTATTTTTTTCGAAATTCATTCTATAAGTGTGTATAAGTGCTTAGATTTTTCTAATGTGTATAATATAATAATGGATGAGTCACATGGTAGATGCAATACTTCCAGATGGACAGGTCCATTTCTTCATCGTTCATTTCATGTAATGTTATTATGTGGTTACTTACGTTATTAACTCACTCTAATCTTTAGCCATGTATTTCCCTACCATTATGTATTAGTAAAATGCATGCGTACGAATTTTCGTTGTAAACCTTCCCTGTACTTTGCGTAGCCCGTATCTACTACAAACTACAACAATGCTAATACTTCCATCCGACTCTGTACAGCCATCATTATCTATTTTTTTGTATTCATTATTCAACTATTTTACTACTCTCGCATTCGATCAGCCTGTATTTTATGTTCGAAGCCAGATATCCAGGGAATAGGTACATGTACTCTATAGTTGTATCTGTACAAAAATGCTAGCTGTATATATTGTGTTTTATTTTATAGGCAGTTTAAAATGATTCTTCTTATTTGGTCTTACCTTTGCATACATATAGCAATTTCTTCCCCAACACAACAAAGATGATGTGTGTTTACATCTTCCACTTAAATTAAACCGACAGGAAATATGTGAGGAACGGCCAAACAACTGAGACAGGTTGTTCCATTGTGATAGCACGTAGAAGTTTACCAAGCCAGTTTATGTTACGCCACATTATGCTACGATACAAGCAATAAGGGTGAGGTTGATTTTAAAAAACGGATAACCTACACTATAAGTAGTAAAGATATTGTGGTATGGTTCCAACAGATACCTACACATTATAGTTGTAATATATTTATGTACAAGTAAGGTGCAAAGGGTCGTCGGCAGAGTTATAGCATTAGTGTGGTAAAGCAGTTAAGGAATAAAAATGCCGATATACGTAGCAGGTTGTTGTTTTCCTGTCAATACTTTACTCCCAGACAGTTATAGCAGGTAGTAGAAGTTCTTACAGACACAGAAAGCTAATCCAAGGACTTTACTCGTCGTATATTTCGACAGAGCAGTTATAGTTATGGTCTCACTTGGTCTGGTGCATTCAATTGAACTGTGTGAGGATTGGGGAGAGTGTTGAGCCCAGTTCGACAATAATCGACTCTACTACTACCCTCCTCTTGTCAGTGTCAAGACCTCGTCTCGGTCTCCGTAACTCAACGCACCCTCCCTATAACACATTTCTATATGACCTTTGAAACTGGTGATGTGTGGATTGAGCATTTCGTTCATAGTTTTTGATCCGTGTGTGTGTTATGTTGTGTCGAAGACAGACAGAGGAGTGAGCATTCAAAAATTGAAAGGGTGAAAGTCAAAGTAGGGTCGTAAGTTTTTCTCTGTGTGTGTCTCTCAAAGCCAAAGCAGGTCTTCCATTGTAAAGCTAGTGTGAAGGAGTTTGTTTCGTGGTTGGTCTCTGTAGCCCTTCAGGGTGAGAACGTTTAACACCACAATCCTTCAGAGAGAGAACAAAACATGCGATGAAAAATACAACCACCACCACCACCAGGGTAATGTAAAGTATGCGGAGCAAGTGCATACCCATGCGGGAGGGTGGCACCCTCTCTCAGTCTTCCTTGTGTGATTTCCCATTGAGTTAGTACAGTAATACCAGTCAGCTACTGCACCTACTGTACTACAATACAATTCAGAAAATACATACAATAGTAATACGTATAGACACATACAGAAGTTGCATAATACAAAAACACAAGGTGGTTTGCCTTTTCCCTTTGTTCGATTCAGATTTCATTGATTGTATACCTCTGCCAATGTAGAGGTATTAAGATACTGTTATTGTAAGTATGTTTGTAGTATTCTGTAGTAGAAAATAAATAGATGTGTGTATTTAGTAAGTGTAGCACAATATGGGTAATGGTAATAGTGTTGTTGTGGTGTTATGGTCTGGTAAATCGCTGGAATTAAATTGACTTGACTTGTATGCATGTGTCTGTGTGTATGTGGAAAGGACTCGTCTTTCAGTCTCATGTCTTATTTTGATGTCTTAGGTATAATACACTTTGCTACAGCTACTACAAAACACACACGAGAAAGCGAAGAAGGTTGTTCGAGTGGTTTTGTTTGCGAGTACTACATTCATGCAGTGTTACATACACCATGGCGTATATCTGTATCTTTATTTACAACGGAAAAGAAATGCAGTTGCCTTTTTGCTGTGATGTTACATAATGGAATTGTTTGTCAGTCCGTGTTGTATGTATACTGCGCGTTATTGTACTACTCACGTTGCTCTAACTATATTACATACAATGTGTGTTGTGTGTGTGTCTGTCTGGTTGGATTTGGCTTTTACTACGACGATGTGTATGTAGTAGTTGTAGTAATAGTAGTGTAGTAGTATTGTGTGTTTTGTGTAGTTATTTGTAGATATGATATGATACAACTCTATTTCCCATACGTAGTATTTCATTCACTCATTCATTCATAAAATAACAACAAAGCAACTCGCTCGAGTTTGAGAATACTCACTCGACGACTCGAGACTCAGACTCACAGTCACAACTCAGTTCGCATCGTATCACATAGTAAATACTTACTATCCTTATAAACTACACTGGGAGTATAGGAGACTCGTAGTAAGTAGCATGCCGCTTTCATTGTTCAACTTTGGAAAACTTGGAATTTACTCTGCTTACTCTTCTGCAATGCACTTAACTTGCGTAAGTGCGTCGAGTAGTAACTAGTAAGTAGTGGTAGCATAGGAACAGGAGCAGTAGCGAATATTTTATAGGTATACACATACAATTCAGATATATAGTACAACACAGAGAAAGAGCACACACAATAAACAGACAGACAGACAGGGAAACCTAACAGTAGGAGTTGTATACAGACTTGAATTCTACACGGCACAATACACACAAGAAAATTCTTTGTGAGTGCTGCTTCTAATGTAAAAGCATAGTAGCGACTCACTGTGAGTGAGTTGCCTCAAGTTCAACTCGCTCTTTACGGTTTGTATTCATGATTGAATCGTACTTGAGCTTCTAGTAGTAGAATATACTTGTGCTAAGTTTGGGCGAGTTGTTCTTTACACTAATATACTACCTACTACCATACTAGCATTCTCAATTGACTTGACTTAGCAAGGCTTCCCTTTCATTTTCATTTCCTTTTCATTTATAGTTAATGTTGATGGGATGGGATGGCATGTTATGCTATTTGATGATGGAGTTCCTAGACATCTCTACCCTGCTTGTAAATACCAGTTCTTGCTCAATAACTACAATAGCACACTACTTATGAGTATTCAAACTCTCGTAAAGTATTTTCGGCTCTGTTTTAGAGTAGGAACTTTACATTAGTACTTATACATACTAGGACAAATCTTTTTAGTAGTAATACTCTGTAATGGCAATGTAAATGTATACATACGCAATACTAATATGTGTGTAGGTAGGGATTTTATATGACTGTCAAGATACCTACATAATACTAATATATTGTTTGTACGCAATATTAACTATCAGTATGCCTAGACTCAACATACATAGCGTTATGACACAGGAAAGCATTATGCATGCAATGTGCAGTATGTTTTTCTAAATTGTGAGGTTCAATTCTGTCTGTCTGTCTGTGTCTCCCTTTGTTTTACTTTATACCTTTAGATTAACATTTACCTTTGAGGGGATTTTCGTTGTTTGCTGAATGACGTAACAGAATAGACGACAGGGAGAACGTCATGTGTATTATAATGCCTTTGACTTTGACTGGGGTCGGATTCACTAGTGCTGTATACACTGCAAATAGTTGTATAAGTATTTATACATACGAGTGAAAAATAAAGGTATTATTAAATTACTAGAGAATTCATCAGAGATATATGAGATACATACATGTAGTAGACACATAATAGAAATACCTGTGTAGGAGTGGTAATGGTATGTTAGCTAAGCTACTAGGAGCTTCTCTACCTACATATAATATCATGTGATTGAAGTATGTGTATACAATGCACAGCGAACTAAAGCCAAGTTGAATTCGAGTGTATCGTAAGGCTGGCTAGGTTATTGTTAGCGGAGTAAGTGCCAAGTCAAGTGGAATGGAAAGAAGTTCACAGGAAAGGCTCAGAGTGTACCACTAATAAAATATACAAAGAGCCAACTACAAATACTTGAAGGGTTGAATAGACGAAGAATACGAGTAGCTAAAGAAAATGGTCTATTTGTCCTCTTAATTTATTGTATTTTTAATGAAATTTGGATTCTATGCTGAATGTTTGTATAATGGTAACCAGAGTGAAACAGAGAAAGAGAGAAGGTGAGTTTTACATCCGCCACCATATCACGAGAGGACTGGTGTGTGGAGTAATAAGAATCCATCCGACAATAAGAAAGGAATGATAGCGGAATTACAAGTGGCAGAAAAGGACATGGACAAGGGAATAAGACCCTAAATGACATTTGGTTAGTGTAACATTCTATGAAAATAGAGAACACAGAACATTAGAGCACACCGAACCTTGTGATTGTGAGTGTGTGTTGTACGGGAATAAAGGAGTACCTATGGTGTGACTGCGACGTGCGCTTACATGTGTAACGTTGTGTTCTTCGGGACTTTTATTAGGACGTTAGATTAAATATTTAGTCTGATGGTTGGAGATTAGACGCGAAATAAAAATGAATCTTGTATTTCCCGACTACTATTACATTCCTCTGTGAATATTGCAATAATTACACAACCTTATATTACTAAATTGGATTAATGGTGGAGAATTTCGAGTTGCAATTAAACTTTTCCTTCATTGACGTAGCTACCACTATACTACTAGCAACATATAAATGAACCTGCTAGTAACTAAAAGCATTGCCTTTCTGCTTTCAAATATACATATAGGTGTATACTATACTAGATACCAATTAGAAGAGGAGTATAGCTCGAAAATGACATTGCAAATGGTTTTACTCATTCACTATAGCTACAGCCGCAGGAAAACGTAGCAATTGCATTTATTCGCTTAAAGTTACGTCTAATAAATTCAAAAAATAATTTCATAGACCGAAATGAGATTTTTCTCTCAAGTACGAATAGGTACCACAGTACTACACGTCGTAATAGTATTTACAGTATTCAATTCTGGAAAATAACTTCATATTTTTCAATTTCGCAATGATATTGCCACAATAATGTAGTATGCAGTATCTACCTACATACCTAAAAGTATTTGGCTGCTATACCTACATAGGAATATATGAATATCTTTTTGTGAGCCCGGAGCACTGACACAATCTCCATGGAGTAATAATATTGAAGGCTGAAAGTAGAGATATTTCTGGACCTGAGAGTGTATAGGTACTTGCACAGTACTGATTGTGAGTACTTTTGTACACTCCTGTCTGGATTAATACCACAGATGATATTGGAATAGCGATGGAGTGTGATTTTGTATATATTGTGATGTTAATACACTGTGGTGAACTAACTCTTTGCTATTCCCCCTCCACAACTACCAAAATTCTATATCAGTAATACGAACGTGTAAAAAGAGTTGTGTGATGAAGGATAGTGGCAGTACAACTACTGCATATGAGTGTACTACTAATATCTAAAATTGAGTTTCTTCCCCCTCTCTCTGTTCGTCTGTAATCTTTCACAGTTTTTTTGTCAATGGGCAAGGCATGGCAAGGCCAGGCTGAGTAAAATATGGAGGCAACAGCTAGTTGCTTGCTTTGCTTTACTCCTTGCATCACTAATGTTACACTTGTACACGGTGTGTAGGCTGTGTGTTGTATACACTGACTTTTTAGTTTGCTTCACTTGCTTCGTGTACTTGTACAAATACATTACAGATATCTGTACATGGGGGTAAAAATTTTACGTACACACAACAGGCGAGAATAATATAAAATCGACAAGAGAGTCGCATCGCTCAGTCCGGCAAGGAGGAAAATTCATCGCCAGAAAATAATACACCAGTAGTGTAAGTGTACTGTACTGAAATTTAAAGGCAGTTGTGGTGGTGGTGGTTGTTGGAAGTATTCTGTACTATCTGTGTGTGTACAGTGCACAGAGACTCTCATGTATTTTGAGAGAGGCTGGAAGGCATGCCGGCAGCAGGGTGGTATTTACTGATATGTAACGCTGCTAACGTCTCTCTGAAAGACATTTCATATCAAACAGGAGATATGATAGCATAGCACACTGGTACTACGACTATTTATCAGTACTTATCACTGAAAAGTTATGAAAGTTTAAGTAAAGATAAAGTTACTATAAAAAGAATAGCGAGTAAACAGAGGAACTCGACTGGAAGAGTAATATAATAATAAAACACTGGTGGATGTAGTAGGATTGGCTCAAGGTAACTCGAGTGGAATGAACTGATTGCTGTTGCTGTATGTGTGTGTGTGAGGGAAAGTCAACTGCTAAAGTCAAACTGACTGTGTTAAAGTGTGTTTGTGTGAAGAAAAGTGAAGTCGGTGAAAAATATCAAGTGAGAAATTGAGTGAGTAGTCGGAGAAATCGTACAAAGCCATAACCAGTTCATAATCCATAGCAGAGCACTAGTACTTCTACTCCTACAAGTCTGTCAAAAAGACCGAAAGGAAAGGAAAACCAGTCCACTGAATAAGTTAGGTAAACTCGGTAAGTAAATTCACGTCAACTCAAGTAGAATAAGAGCAAGTGGAGAAGGAGGGTCCAGACATTCCCTTTTGCACATAAAAAGTCACACTTCTCATACACTACTTAACGCACACTTGCTCTCATGTACCAACAGTCCCACTACATGTGCACTTATCTCAACAGGACATAATTATAATACAAACTCGTCACACAATAACATTACTATGTGTAGTATGTACTATTGCATGTAGACTCAGTCGTCACTCTTTTATTACATACATACATGCACTTACATCAATTTCCTCAAATCCATGTCAGTAAATAGCACCATGAATTTTACTAACAATGTTTTGATGAATCCAACGTTAATCAGGCTTCTGTTATAAACTTACACACATACACGGTTAACGTAAATTTTGTGAAGCAGAAAATTTTAACTATTTATGCATAGGTTTTCCAGATACTTATTTTGTTAATCATTTGCTAAAATTTCACAAACAATATATTTTATAATACTGTTTTGACTTTTAGTAAAATAAAAGCGCTTGTTTATTTGTTTCAGTATAAAACATGTAGATTCATGCGCCCAAATTATTTGTTAGCCAAAAATGCAATTTGCTATATTTGATACTAATGGTTATGTAATCCAGTATGTAACATTGATATTATCGTCAAGTTTCACACTGAAGTTCTTTCACAATCGTATTGGTATGGATGTCAGAGTTTAATGGACTTTTATTGCTAGAGCAGTTGTACAGTACAGGAGTTTATGTCAAACTAAGACAACACAGTCAAGTGACAACTACAAACTACAATACAAATACTAACAAAGTAATGTCATGCTAGTAGGAGCGAAGTGGTATAAGCTGAATGAATGTTCACATAATAATGTACATGACATAACATGATAGGATTTAATGAGCACCTCACATCACGTCCAATGGAAAATTCATAAGGTCGTCGTGACTCCTGTCGTGTGTCTTCTCCAGGGTTTGATTTGAGTCGGGCTGATTGTGAGTTTGAGTGTTGCAGTATATTGGTTCGTTTTGCTACAAAACTCTCTCTCTCTCCTAGAGTTCAGTGGTCTGCTACTACTACTAATGCACTAGACTACAATAAATACTAGGTAGGCGCAGTTGCAGCGGTAGACTGCATATATTATTATTAATACATTGTAAACTACTGCTACTACAATACTATGAGCTTGGTATTCGATTATATACAGTTTTACTACACTATAAACACAGAACAACTCGACTAGACTAGTTTTACATAGCACAGACAAGTCAAGTCAACTCGACTCGACGACTTTCTTTCATAGGAGTCGTTATGCCATTGTTCCGTTGTTGTAGTAGTTGTAATATGTCACTTAACTTGACTTACAATTAGGTAATTCTCTTGTTGCTCGCTGCCGGGCTGTTTACTGCCAGAATGAGTGAAATTGATCCTGCAAATAATACTACTACTACTACAACTACTACTACTACCACACTACGTGAGGAACGAGGATAGTAGACCTAGGAAATGCTACTCGTACTACAGCGGCATGCATTTAGCACTTATACTTACATCAAGGTTACTCGTAGTTTGAGTAGTGTACTCGAGTGGAAACGAGTTTGAGATTGTATTACACTTGTGCATTGTGTTTTTGGTATTACTATTGCACAGTATGTAAGTATATACTACAGCTAGGTAACAATAGATATGTGTTATTATACCTATGGTGCTTTATAGCTTCAAAATGCTTCTTTGTAAAGCAATGTCAACGTAAGATTTGCACTGACAATGAAACAAGACTTCACTTAAATCTCTTTGTGTGAACATTTCGGTTTCCATTTCTATATTTGTATGCTACTAATGTTTGTGACTTTTGAAGTCATATGCGTGACAATACACCTAAAGACTTCAATTTAAGAGTATCTGTTACTTACATAGTTATGCTAGTGCTTGTGTGTGAGTCAGGCTATATAACATGCGTATATTTATGTAGGTACTTTGAGCAATATTTCGACAGTAGTATTTTTAGCATCTTTGTGTTGTGGTACATTACATGACCATTTTCAGTGAACATGCTTCTACATACAGAAGTAGACATATTTAAATGTGTGCAATATTTCATCTTTCAATTACAGTACACAGTTTACTATTTTTAGAACTCTTTTTTGGGGTTTGTTATTTTACACATATTCAAATGTTTCATACGAAATTACGAACCAATCAAACAAATTTTCTATCGACCTACATACCTTATTAATTAAATAAATTATTATTATTTTTCTGATGTATTTTTGTTCACTGTGGTGATCTTACATTATAAATAAATGATGGTGTGGTTGGTTGGTATGATTTGTTGAATGTTTCGTCAATTAGCTAAATGCAAATGTAAATGGAGTGCTGCAGAGCTGAGGATGAGAAAGAAGAGTTTTCAATTAGAGTGTAAATCGTGTCAGCATGAGAAGTTTTGGCCATTATAAATAGCAAGTGATGTGTATATAGTGTAGTTAATTCAAAGTATGGTAAATGAGGTAAATATCCTCTGTGCCCTGCTATAGAGTGAAGTGAAGGCAAGCTCGTAGTTGATGGTTGTTGGTGAGGATTACAATAAGGTTTAAATGCTCTCTCTCAGTTGATTCTACTTTAGACTAGATATTTGCATTTAGCATCCTACTACTACTGGTTAGAGTCTCTTTCTCTGTTCTCATTTCCATCCTCATGATTTTCAACAAAGAGCAGCTAATTAGGCATATGGAAAGAAATGAATGCATAATAAATAATAGTAAAAGCGTGAGTTGGTAATTCAGCAAAGTCTTGGTTGACATTGGTGTTTTAGTGCTAGGAGTTTCAAAACAGATGTTTGGTTATGTGACGAAGCTGTTTGTGATGTGTGCGTCTGTTTATTCATTATATTATACATACATTATGACTTATGAGTGATCGTAGCATTTATTATAATATACCTATATAAAATATATAGGTACATTTTACATAGGGCTGTACACTAAATGGAAATGTAAAGGAACATGACATGACATGGAGTGTCTCTTTCTGAGAACAATCTGGAAATGACATGAAATAAAAAGATATTCAAATCCAGGTTTGTGACATCGTAAATAACAGACAAACAGATATAGGCACTAATGTTTTCCTTATTATGTTCTGTTTGCCTGTTTTGTTTTTCTTACACTTTGCTCTGGTTTATTTTGTGGTGAGATGCACCTGTGCATATTCAATGTTTAAATATATTCAGAGACATAGTGGTGGTGGTTGCTGAGGGTGTTTTGGTTTGTTTGATTTTGGTTTGGTTTTCGTTTGCCTTTTTACTCACTACGTACGACACACTACAAACTCTACAACTGAACTGATATGTTTGAAACACAAACCATCTTTACAGCAACTTGAGAGTTGAATGTATTATCCTCCAGTTTTGTTTACCACAAGCCTCTCGCATGTATTTATAGAGTATTTACAGATATGTTATTCTAAAGTATTGGTTCATACTTGTGTGAATAGACGTATAATGTGTAGGACTAATAAATATGATTAGGGTGTAAAGTGCTGCGTTGTTATTGTTATTACTGTATATGCAAAGATCTTACTGGCCATGTTGAAATTATACCCAGTAAATTTAACCGGCTTGAACTATAGTAGAGTAATGGCAGTATACTTAATGTATGTACCTAAAACTGATGTGGCACATACACAGAGCAAGAGAGGAAATCACTGCTATGTAATTTAATACACACAGTTCAGCATAACACATGAAATATAACTGGTTCGGATATGTAGCACCGGGCTAGTGATAATAGTACAAAATATGAATATGAATGAGAGTTGATTATAATAAAGAATTTTAAATGAGCTGAGTCATGACTATGACTATACTTTTGTGCTTAGTGTTACACAGTCCTCCTCCATCAGGCAAAGCTTGTGTTATGTTATGGTGATGCTGCTAATGTTATTTTATGGTGGTCTTTCCATAATGTTACAGCTTCTACGGTTATAATGATTTTACTATTTATTATTTATTACAATGCATCCATCCATAATGCAATGCTAGTTATTATAAGGCTACACTATCCCTAAATGAACTATGCGAGTAAACTAATGTATTGGTGTGTGTTTTTTATGTGTGTGTGTGTGGATGTGTGTGTGGATAAAATAGAATCAAACCTAAAACATTGGGAGCTCCATTTTCAGATTTTTTATAATGCACCTGCCAGATGAAGGCATACTTTATTTTGGGTGGAGTAAACTTTTTTACTTACAATTAGATGCTGTGTTACGTGATATTATTCTATAAATAAAATACTCAAAACTATTACTCATATATAAAGACATCTGGATTGTATGTAGAAGTAATCAAAGCCGCAGCATAGTATCGATTTCTATACATCGGGTGGTTAATAATTTTTTAATGTGCACAAATACATTGTGGTTGACCGATTAGCCTGATTGGACATTTCAACTGTGTCATTACAGTTTCTGTCTTAGCTGGACTTTTTCCGATGCAAGTGCATACGACGAAACGTTCAATTCAATGTTTAATAATTCACTATTTGTTTTTAAATAAAATTAATCTTCCTCCCAAGTAAAAAATATAACACAATAACTGAAATATGTCAGGTAATTAAATACAGATATACGCTGTCGCTTTTCTGACGTTTTTCATGCATTAGAGGATTTAAGGTTAAGGACTTAAGAAAAGTAGGATACAAAGTAAATACTATTTGTTGTATCTGTATAGCCACAGTCAATTTTTAACCAATAGTAAAAAAATAATGTCCTTTATAATCTAACCACTTACCCTGTACAGTCTACCACGTATAGGGGATTTATTCACCAAAATTCCTATGAGTTTGAGTTCCCCCTTTTTATTTTGTGTATTGATTTGTATTATAAGCTTAAACTCATTGTCAACGTTTTAAGTGACTGCATCATTAATGTGTTAATGCATAGGTTTAAGAGACAAGTTGCATACTTCAAATGGGTGTACTCTCTACTATAGTGTATGTATAATATTTCCTATAAACATACGTGCACATATTTGAATCTTAGTTTTTGGTGTATAGACAAGATGAA
>JAQFYB010006343.1:0-12382 GCA_034694085.1 Pogonognathellus longicornis | reverse complement strand
AAACATGTATATCCTAAAGCTTTGGGTTGTAGATACGCTCTATGAAAACTTGCATTTGCATGCAAGTCCGATGTCTGTACATAGTGGAAATAAAAGTCCCTGTTAATAATACACTTGAATACTGCAGTTGCATAACACGCCTTATATTGTGTAGATGGCAATCATTCTGAACAAACTTAATATTATTTATAATACATATACTAGGTACTTATATGGTATACACACGCAAATAATCTCGCTATTATTGTAGCAACTTATATGAAGACAGTTTGATATTTTTACCTTGCAAAACAATATGCAGAAAACAGTACTAGGTACATGCGTAGGTATTCACATTTCTTTTAATTACTGTAAATAATAATATGTTATTTATACAAAATCTTTCATCCCGATATTATCGTCAAACCCTCAACAATGATTTGGTGTTAAATTTATTTTGGTTTAAGCAGGTGCATGCAAATTCATGAAAATTAATGCCTAACATGATGCTGTCAACCTACGAAGGAAGGTCCAGACAGTTGGAGGAGTTAATTAAATAGATTTAATTCTTTTTCCTGTAAATGTAAACTTTTAATTGAAACTAAGGTGTAATAGTTTATTGTAGTTCAATCTGCATCTAGACTAGACTAATCGTATATTATTTACTATTTTTGTGGGGTACAGAGGAAGTTTACAGCACAATCTATACCAAACACGGCATTTATGAAATATAAAATATATTATTTTAAAGCAATCGCAAAACACATTGAAATGAAAACTAAATCTCCTAGATATTATAAAAATTGTTGTAACATCATTTGCTATATACACAAAGCGAAACAAGTAAATGTAGCATGATTTCCTGTCAATAATGCAATTTTAATTGTTGTAGGTACAGATTACTTTCTACTTCCATCAAATACATTCTAAAAATAAAACCAAGATGCGTAAATACAATTTTTTGTATACTTATCTACATAACTTTACAACACACTGGAAAAATACAGTTTAACGTAGCAACAAGATTGCGTTCCTTTGGTATAAAATATGTATGTATGTAAAATACAATATTACATACAACTTAAACCTTACGTATCGCATCGTATAAGGTATGTATATGGAATTTGGTAAATAAACACAAAACATGTTTTACGTCTCATCTACAATAACCAATCCCAGTCTACGTACAAAGTACAATAATAATTAACGTAATAAACAATAATCCATTAAAAAAAATGTGCTTTAATTGAAGTACATATTGACTTATTGACCACATTATTTCTGTGATAATTAAATATTTGTATAAATGATATTATCCTTGATCTTGTTATTCACCCGTCGCGTAACGAAAACTGTGACTACCGATTTGACTATTATTTATATGCATTGAGTATACAAATAACTCAAACAAAACTCAAAAATGCAAAGAAGTGAAGAAGTAGAAAACGTCACATCGCATCGGTAGACATCATGATCACCTCGTGCGATTATATGAATGAGTGAATGTTACAAAACTTTTACCTCAATAAATAAACCGTTGTAATCAACATATTTACGAAACCATCGTAAGAAACGAAAATATTTACATACGTAAATGTAGGTGACCATGCTTTATTACATTTTTATATATAGTTCAAAGGTAAACACATGCACATGTAATTTATTCTACTACTGTATTTAATTAAAGTGTCAAAGGTCACGATGGCGATGACTGATTGAACTTATCGTTGAAATTAAACTTTTGCTGGACAGATAGAGTACGTGTATCAAGTTTAAAGTTTTTATCTCAATCATTCTTGAGTAATCGTGCCAGCAGACGGACAGACAGACATTCACACAGATTCCAATGTCTATCTATGTAAACCATTTTTATCAAGCTTGCATACTAATTGTAAGTGTAAACTGAAAACAGTATACATGCATTATACCTATATAGATCCACAGTGCAACTTAAGTTATAAAATTAGACTCGTCAAATGTACACAAACATTATGCCCGAACACAATTATATGTACATTTGGCACGTATAAAGTACACATTATTATTCGTAATATTACTTGTACATGGTTGTGTCATTCATTTCAGTAATCTTCAGCCAATTTTTTCCGGCATCTTCCCAAAAGTGACTTAGGTTTAGTAAGATTGGGTAAGGAAAAAGAAAGTTGTGTATACACAAACAGCCAAATTCAAACAGGCTTTGTTGTAACAACCTAACTCAACTTAAGAATTGTTAGATCATGAGTGCGACTGCGAAGTACGAAGTACATCCGCTCATTCCATTTATTATATGTCACATCTCACATGTGATCCTACTTAAGCTTAAACAAGAGTAGTAATCGCGTGGTCAATTTTTAGTTAGTTACACGTGTCATTTGAATTCATCATTAATAATCAATTTCGATTTTATTCTAGTACCCAGCCACGATAATAGGTATAGTGTCAAGTAAATAAACATGTTTGAAACTGTAAGTCTTAGTTTAGAAATAGATTCAGTATAGTCTCAAGTCTCAACTTCGAAGTAGTAAACAAGCACGTGCAAAACGACAGGATATTAAAGCAAAGGTTCTACGGGAGTCAGATGTACAGATAATACCAAAGAAATGTGTGATATAATATTATATAATGATATCTTGTATTGATGCGTATAAAATATAAACACATATATTTACATCATGTAAATAACCTTCATAAACATCATATCGAAAGTATACCTAATACCTACGTGTATTTACACAATATTATTATGTTCGTATTTTTTATTTACGCTTCTAGTATTTACTTTTAATTTGGTAAATTTTTTTGGATATTGATTGAGAGTTAAATACATAAAGAATGATTGCTTATTAGAAACTGTTAAAAAATCCCATCTTTATCATTAGTCAACATGATATTTTTCAGTTTTAAGATGACAGTATTACTAATATGGCATGTATTTTAGAAAACATGTAAACCTGACAATAACCATTATGAATATGAAAGGAAAGACCCAACCATTGAAAATAAATGTTGGACTGGTATCAACGAAATACTTATATAGCAACAGTATTTTGCTGTACTACAAATATTCTCTCAAGAGTGTTAAGAGTTGAAGATCTGCACACGCTGTACTTGTGCACACTCTGCATGTAGACTGTGCATAATTACAGTCAGTATTCGTAAAACAGTAAGAAGTATAATATAAGTCCACGCTTCTCAAATAGGTATACATGAAAGATGTACGTTGCATCCTCGTCGTAAACATTGCTTCCACGTCTATATAAATGCCGAGCGAAAACGTCTTGGTTATAGTAAGCAAATTTATATTCAACGAACACATCACAACAATCTAGAATAAGGATACAAATAATAATTGTAAATGGTGAATCCAGACACACGCAAGTCATAAATAGATATTCTCATTGAATTCTAATTACCTTCTAAAGTAGGCATCTATATCTCTGTCCACTTACAATAAAAAGAAGATTACAATAACTCTTTTAAAATTAAGTTTGGAATTGTCTACTGGTGCTGACGTCGATAGTATCAGGAAAGGCCGATCAAGTCATTTGTGCGTTAATAGCTTGAAAAAACCACTTATAACCGATTTCGGGCTATTTGCCATCTAGACTATCTATACAAGTAAGTTGGTCCACACGTGTAATCTTTAAATTGCAACTGAAACATAACATTCTCAAATTCTCATTAACACAAAACTCTGGATACCTTCTTAGGAAAACAATTTACTTTCATTCGTGCTGTCGCAGTTGAGACAAAAAATAAAACCAAAGGAAAATATGAAGACTCGTCTTAACACTCCCATGATAGTTGTGTCAAATCGACTACCCTTTGTCCTTCAGAGGAATGAGGAGGGAGTTCTGGAGCGTAAACAAAGGTAAATCAATCTAAACTGTTTTTCTTTGAGGATTGAATACAATAAGAATTACTTCACAGTTCTCTAAAGGGAATCGTCAATGAATTCTGAGTTAAATACACAGTAATACAGATTACATGAATAATCATGTAATCTGTTAGTATAATGAGTATTTACAAAGAAGTAATATTATTTCTGGAACCATGCTTCAATATTGGAATGGTATGATTCAATTCTTCAAATACACATGAGAGGCAACTTGAGACAGAGTCGTCTACTTTTGCATTTTTAACATTTACAGTCTCAGCCTCAGCTATGCTATGTATTCTGTTGGTAAATCTTATGCAAGAAAATTGCATTGTATTTCAAGCATTCATTCTCTCTGTACTACGTAGTTGTAGTAGGGTATAGGGAAGTAAAATCACAATATCTTTAGTCATCACATAATTTATTATAAATATTTACACTTGCCGGTTAACAGTTAACAAAAACATGTTTTGTGGCACAACTACATCATAGATACCACGTAAAAATTGGGTCTCTCCACAAAATACTCAGAATTATTTGTGTTAATAAATTCAGACGTCTGAGTGTCAATACCGAAGTATGAAAGTGGAATCAGGAAGGCCAAAACATATAAATAGTTAGAAAGTTGTACTATTTATATATAGCCATTGCCATTATGAAAAGACCAGATGACTGTTTATGTTATTTTGGATGCAATCTTTAACAAGTTCATTTTCAACTCATGTACTGATAATGAGTGTGAATTAACAACTTACAGATAGGTACCTATTCCCATTGCTCTTCATTTCAGTAAACACAGAGCACAAAAAAGAGAGCTTAAAAATTATCGTAACGTTACAATACATGTTAGACATACTTGAATCTGTAGGAGAGGAAGGTTTTAATTGTAATTAATTGTACAATAGAATTGTTGTGCATACTTGATTAAACCTAAAGCATTCAATGTCACAGTATGAGTATTAAATGGCCGAATTGCACTTCTAGGACGCAAGTTGCACGGTAAAACTGCAATAAAATATTTATTTCCAAAACATTTCCGCTTTGTTTGCACAATTTTACTTGTGGCAAAATAATTTGTTCTAGATTTCCTGTGCTGCATTTCAAAATGCAATCTAAGACAGATTTAAATGAATTTTTATTGCGGAATCCTTTTTACAGCCCTAACGATATGACGATATCTAAGTATAAGTTGATGTGCATGATAAAATTAGATGAGTATAGAATCTTTGCCAACCTACATAACACCAACATGCAACAGTGTAAAATGAGTGCGCTTGATATATTACCTAATACCTACCCGCTTTAACTATCTAGGGTATACACTCAATATTGATTGTAGCAGCCTATATTTTACTTGTATTTATTGCAAAAATAATATTCTGCTGTTACCCTATATAATTATCATTCCAATTATAACGATTGTTTGGTATCGTAGGACGAAATCTTCATGGATTGTTTACTAAATAGCAGTTGGTGTCATTTGAGCATTCACACTTTTACGTTTACAATTACGATTGTAACAAAAATGTCTAATCTTAAATGCAAATGAGTGAGACGATTCATTAATTGTAGAATAGACAATCGTGTAACTAAAAGTTCAAACAGATCCGAACGATTGAGTCAAGAATTGTAGCTCACTCAGTACACATACTTTGCTTATTTATCATTTATAGGGTGAGTAAAGTAGCAAGGGTACCCACTGCACTGAACGGGTGAATATGTTTTTTTGAGTATGGAGGTTGGTAATGTGACAAGTTGGTGTTGTGTCCGGGTTGGTAAGCCTCGCTTACCTCAATAACATAATAAAATATTGTTTTCATTTATGTACAATAATATAGGTAATGAAATTTGTAATGTTGCGATATGAATGATCTCTTGAACTTCGGTCTTAGCATGTACGTGTGTGCCATTATTACACAAAAGCATAATGTGTTATGTTGTAACTTGTAACTCATTGTATTAAAAGCAGGAAGCTAGTCCTCTGTCCTAGACAATTGCAATCTATATTACAATGGAATATCGTAAGATATATGAAACGGTATCTACAGGCAGTGGTAGCTTGGTTGGATTATATTAAAATTAATAGTATGCACATTTTATTAAGCACATTTTTAACTCTGACTACGACAATCAGTAATGTAACGAAAAATCCTACTTACTTCCTCAAAACCAAATTGATGATTTAGAAAAGTTGCTTCAAATAGGAAGTATTTCTAGATTATTGGTATAGTAAGAACCGATAAAACAGTTTATATATTATGATGCTATATTTTATTCATGAATATTAAGTAGGTTTTAGGGCTAGAAATGAAAAGTCAAAAAAAACTTATATTCTATTAGGACATTTATTTTAACGATTATGATTCTGTTTTCTGATCTAAAATATTACATTACAAATATTTAGGTATTAAGTATTTGTGTAATAAATATAAACTTAAACATGCCTGTAATCTTTGCAAAGAAGTACGTAGTACTTGTCAATACATAAATTTAAATAAGCAGACTATTTAAAAACATAAACTAATTACTGGCCAAGGTTAATAGGAACATATTAACAGATTTGTGAAACATGTAGCTACACACTACACACAGATAAGAATTGTGTTACATGCTATACAGCACCCATAAAGCTAAGTTATACTGAACATTAAGCGTCATACCTTCATATGAAAGTCAGCTTCTTTTAGTACCTATAGCTAATTATTTATGCTTAATGCTTCTGTAGGTACGTTATTAATATTATCATGTTGTTGTTAATATATAAGTCGTCTGTGGGAAGTGAAAGTTAAGTATGAAGTAATTAAGAAACTGAATTGTACTTTTTAGTGCTGGAGGTCTCGTTACTGCTGTGGCTCCTGTAGTCATCGAATGTAGTGGAACATGGGTGGGCTGGGTATGTAAAGGAACATGAAGAAAAAATATACATGGAAATGCTACTAACTAAAGATCTGAAAAATAGAGATATTCATATTGCTATTTTTGTTTTTCTCCTTCTAAATAGCCTGGAATACAACTTGCTGAAAATGAGTCGATTCCTGAATCAAAAGCAGACGACATAACTCCTACTGCCGGACTTCGTTCTGAACGAGTCGAGAGTGTTGCTGTTGAGTCAGTACTTTTCGACAAGTACTACAACGGCTGCTGCAATGCCACATTCTGGCCTTTGTTTCATTCAATGCCCGATCGAGCTATCTTCACCTCAGAGACCTACGAGGCTTACAAAACGGTCAATGAAACATTCGCAAAGAAAACTCTGGACGCTCTGAGAAAATGCTTGGCAAAATTAGATTCCGAAGGAAGGACTGAAATCGCTCCACTTGTTTGGATTCATGATTATCAGCTCATGTTAGCCGCAAGTACAGTCAGAAGGGTAATTTTCTCTCTTGCTAACAAGTTCCATTCCCTGTCTGTGTATTTTCCTCATGATCACTTACATTAAAATCTGTAGGCTACATAAAACAGGTTCATAAAAAAGATGTTCACGCCAATATCACGTGTAATTGAAAAGCATGTGTCTATATTTTACGGGGGTATGGTGTATGTATCATAATATTGTGAATAATCCCTACCACGAAATCAAACGCAATTATCTGTAGTGAATCCATTTCCATTTAAATGAGTATCTGCAACTGACAAACAAAGGTATAATAATATTATTAATTTTCTGTTATTTACGTAAAAATTTTGTCATACAGAGATAGAGAAAACACAAAAAGAACTTCTGTTTGTAAACACTTTCATGTCCAGAAGTAAAATGATGTATTTTATGTTCATTTTAAGAACTATAATTATTATGTCATCATATCTCTGCGAAACATTCAGGAGAACGAGAAAACATTCACACAACCCATTGAACACTAAGTCACTGCGTGGACAGGAATTATAAAAATTTTCCATTGTAAATTAAATTGCAATTCAGTCAGTCTGATAGTATAGGTACTAGTGGAATATTTTATGTAATACAGGTATAATGCCCTGCATGTCCATCCAATCATTAGCTTATGTTATATTCATTACCATGTGTAGGTACACTTTTCTCAAATGATTTAATGCATAGTACGATTAGGTAACACCAATAATGATTTAGAAACAAGTTATCGTGTATTGTTGCTTATATACAAGATATAGACAACTATATAGATATCCAATTCATCAGATAAACCCTTTGGAAGATGATTTGCAAAAAAAAGCTTTAATTACTTTTCTTGCACGTTGTGAACTCATGCTACTGTTTCTCCGATTCTACCCGAATCATCTTCTTGCATTCACTGAGATCATGATCTTTTATCCCTACACATAATTATGTATATTATTATCTATGTACTTAGACAGCATATGCCAAAATTCCACATAAAAGTAGTTCTTAACGAGGAACTTTCAGTACATGTGAAAGGCGAATGGTTAGATATATGTAATTTACTAGGTCATAGTCATAGTCAGGTAGCTTTAAGTTTCAGTCGAAGTACCTACTTTGTGTATTTGTAAATCATTGGTGTTTCTGACTACATGTAGGTGAGTCATGGGAATTCGAACATGCAGTCAATGTTTGGGAGATCCCCTAAAGTAGTACACTTTTTCAGGCTAACACGAAGAGAAGGCATGTGCACAAATTTATTGTATCCTCAGGCGTCGTCTGCCTGTCTGATGACTCCAGATTGTACTTTTAGTGGGTGCATCAACCAGCATGTATTTAGGTACACATTTCCTTGTGCATCTTCCAATTTATGCTCTTGCCAAACAAAACGTGCAATTATTTGCCTGTGCATCTAACACGTGCAACTGTTATGTTAGGCCATGTAGCTTCTGTAGAAACCCAATGAGTTCATTGAAACAAACTTACCTACTCCAATGTAATCCATGGGTCACACACATATGTTTCCTGCGTGATTTTTACACATATAGACATGGCAATTATATTAACAATTTGGTTTTGTTTTACATTCACTCATAGGTTGCTGAAGAAGAGGGCTTAAGATGCAAAATGAGCTTCTTTTTGCACATTCCTTTCCCTGCTTGGGATATAATGCGCCTCTTCCCCTGGGATGATGAAATCCTTGAAGGAATTTTAGGTAGGTATTCATACCAGCCTAAAATTGGGTTTGAAATACATGAAACTAGTATGCAACCGTAAATGCTTGTAATGAATCTAATATTGAACTTAATTCAATCAATATTTCACAGGAGGTCAGTCAATTGCGTGTAACAATCATTTTTGTAAAGAACCAAATACTGACTCTTTCATAATAATAATACTGTTTGTAGCACTCCAGCATACTTCAATCTAATGACATTATACAAAAATTTAATGTACCTACTTGTGGTGGTTTTATTTTAAACAAAGAGCATTACAAGCATTTTTTGCTGATGCCAATTTTAAAATATTTAGCATACTTACCTTGTAGGTACAAATATACATACATATACCTATATAGTCAAACTATAAAGAGATGTTCTAAGTTCTAATCAACTCTATTTTTTAAACATTCCAGGTTGTGACCTAGTGGGTAAGATATTATCATAATATTTCATTTTATTAGGTACATTTATTTATTACGTATATGTCAATGTCCATATATTTACATCCATGTTCCCCTTTAAAAGGGTTCCATATTGATGACTATTGTCTCAACTTCTTGGATTGCTGTCAGAGACGTTTGGGTTGTCGAGTTGATAGGGCACAATTTCTCGTTGAACTTGATGGACGTACTATTCACGTGAAATCCTTACCTATAGGAATTCCGTATGAACATTTTGCTCAAATGAGCTTGAATGCTCCCAAAGTACTAAAGGAAAAAAATCAGCAGATCATTTTGGGAGTTGATCGATTGGACTATACTAAGGGACTAGTTAATCGTGTGAAAGCGTTTGAAAGACTGTTGGAGAAATACCCGGAGCATGTGGAAAAAGTCACTTTTCTCCAGGTTGGTTGGAGACTTACAGAGTTGTTGTAGATTCTATATTATATGTTCCATAATTAAATGTTTACCTATTCATACATTTATACATGGGATGAGGGTAATCTATTTTCAGTACAAACTATATCGCTTGTTCTCATTCATAGGTTGCAGTTCCATCAAGAACAGATGTGAAGGAATACCAGGCCCTTAAAGAAGAAATGGATCAATTGATCGGGAGAATAAACGGAAGGTTTTCCAAACCCAATTGGTCACCAATTCGTTACATTTACGGTTGCATATCACAGGAACAGCTATCAGCTTTCTACAGAGACTCTTCTGTGGCTATTGTGACACCATTGAGAGATGGTATGAATCTTGTGGCCAAAGAGTTTGTTGCTTGCCAAGATTTAAGTGATCCTGGCGTATTGATGCTTTCTCCTTTTGCTGGTGCTGGAGGTAAATGTTAATCTCACAGATTTTTTAAATAAAACCATTTTAAAACTTATGTAGTAAAAATTTGCTTTGTCCAGGAATGATGCAGGAAGCTCTAATTGTAAATCCCTACGAGTTGGAGGATGTTGCAGATAAATTAAATCGGGCATTACAAATGACTTTTGATGAGCGTCTCTTGAGAATGAAGCATCTGCAGAGACGAGAGCGTCAAATGGACGTCACGAATTGGTTGAACACTTTTCTCAGTGCGATGGGCCTTCTTCCTTGCGATAATAACGCAGACAATCATGCAAAAATGGCACCATTGTCAATGGACGACTTCGACACGTATCTTTCAGATTACGTTGAAATTGACGATGCAAGCTATTCGAAACTCAGTCTCATTTTAGACTTCGATGGCACGCTTGCTCCAATAGCCCAAAAACCTGAACTGGCAAGAATTCCAATAGCAACCCGCACGATTCTTAGCAGGCTGACAAAATTTTCAAATGATATTAGTATATGCATTATTTCTGGAAGAAGTCTAGAGAACTTACGGGAAATGGTGGGCATTGACGGAATAACTTATGCTGCTTCTCATGGTCTGGAAATTTTATCACCCGACGGAACAAAATTTTTGCATCCTATCAACAACGAGCATGAAGAAAGAATTTCTTGCTTACAAAGGTCTCTCCAACAAGAGGTTTGTAAGGATGGAGCTTGGGTAGAAAGCAAAGGACCTTTGTTGACTTTTCATTATCGTGAAGCACCCAGAGAAATCCGTCCAGTCTTGCTGAAAAGAGCAACAGAAATTTTCCAGGAACATGGATTTCAACCACACCCTTGTCCTATGGGTCTTGAAGCAAAGCCCGAAGTGAAATGGGACAGAGGTCGAGCTTCAATTCACATTTTGCGAACAACCTACGGGGTCGACTGGTCTGACAGGGTTCGAGTGATTTATTGCGGAGATGATGCCAGTGATGAAGAAGCTATGGCTGCCTTATCAGGAATTGCATGTACATTTAAAGTCTCATCAATGCCTGCCACAAGAACTGGCGCAAATTACAGACTGCGATCACCAAATGAAGTGCTTCTCATGCTCCAATGGATTGAAAATAAACTAGCCATGAGACGTTCTCCATCTCCTCCAAGTCCCGGAAAATATCGGTTTTCACATCCATCTTTCTCATACGACGACACGAGCGATGATGAAATGAGAAGAATTCGTACAAATTCCAGAGGCAGAACCCAAAACATCTTTAGGCAATGTAAAAGCAAACGATCATTCGATAATGGCATCATTATTTCATCATCCCCCACAAATCTTACAAGAATCAAGGTTAATATTGACGATGACGACGATGCTGACACTGATTCGTCTGGATTGTCACCTTCACCTCCTACAGTCCATGACATTTTACTTAATCGAATTTTGTAAAATTTTTGTCGCCCACACTTACAGACTTGCCTATCGTTTGGGGAACACATATTTGTACAGAAATTTGTATACAATATAGTTAAGGCTAAGCCTAAGTCTAAGGTATGCATTTCCTGGTAGACCTTGTTACAGGTAAAAATAATATGCTATTACCTGAATGAATTAATGTACCTGTCATCTCCTGAAAACAGTAACGCAAAAGACTAAATGTTCAACTACTAACTTTGAATTTAGTGTGCTGCTGGCCCTTAAAGATTCTCGCAAGAGTTCACAAGTATGTACCGTGTGTATCTTGTGCTCCTTTCCCTTTTTAAGTCCGTAGGTGTGAAAATCAAATCTATTCTAACGAAATGTTAAGTAGATAATCTCATGCATTATGCGTTTCAGACTAATTGCTTATTAGATGCAATTTTAGTTGAAACAGAAATCGTAAATATTTGTGAATATTGTGCAAAAAGTTGACTAATCCATAGATGGCAAGATATTGCGGAGTTGGGGTTGAACTTGACATGCAAAGGACTGACTTGATAACTAACTTATTCTATAGTATTTCATGTTCATAAGTTTGGGATTTCTGTTGTGGATGGTTTAAATAGCTATATTATTAGTTTTAGATTTTAGATCTGTTTTCCTTAAAAAATGTAATCTAGTAAATAGCCTTATTAATATTTGCAGTAACAATACAATGGGGCTTTTCAAATGCTCCGAGTTAAAATCTGTTAAACTTCTGCGAGTTAAGAATTTATTGTGCATTTGAAC